>JAVJIF010034365.1:0-134587 GCA_038442645.1 Agave tequilana
CACAACGCTTTAGCCACAGCATCAGAAAACCTGCCAGCAGCGCCCGATCGGAGATAGGAGTTCCGGGCTTGATGGTGGAAGCTTTCGAAAACCAAGTCGGGGTCGAAACCATCTTCGTTCGATTCTGTGGTGTAGAACTTCTCAGAAGCCTGGTCAATCCGGTCTTCAATCTCCCTATCAGAGCTGGGAGCCAGTCGGGTGATCAAGTGGTCTTTGGTGTTCACATTGTTGAACAAATAACTGGCCCAGACAGGTACTTGACCCCCTGCGACCGCCATTTGGTGAGCTGACGCAGATATGGAAGTGACATAGCACTTCCCAGTAGGTCTCGTATATCAGGGAAACTCCTCCTTCACGTGGCGAAGCTCCACAAGCGGTTAGGGACATATTCTTCATAGGGCATGTCCCCTGTTAACCAGTCCTGAGACCTCGTGCAGCTCGTGTAGGGCAAGGCCCCATCTCCTCCCTCGACTGGAGTAAAGAACGTCCCCGTCAAAGGATTGTAACGCTCTAAGATCCCAAAGAAGTTCTGAGAACTTTGAGGGATCCCCCCTGTACAGCCCTGACCGCTGGGTACAGTCCTATGCGCCTCAGCAAATCCCCGAGCTCGGTAAGGACAAAGCCAACCATTCTGCCCCACCAGTAATGTTCCGTGGAACGGATCCACCCATACGCACGGAACGCCACGGATAATCGCCCTCCGCTACCATGAATGCGTTGAGGAAGGTGGTGCAATGTGCGGTATCTCTCCAGACGGGATCTCCCTCTTGCGCGACCCAGGAAAAGGCCGATAACAGACCCGTCGTGGCTGTCATGACGGTGCACTTGGTAGTGGGAGCCCAGATCGCCAAGAGTAACCCTCAGGAGCATATCGAGCAAGGTCAAATTCCATCTTCCCGCGGGACGGACATATGCTGGAAATAGAAACATAGGGTACATCCTCTCCATGGCCGGGAGAAAGAACCTTCTGCCCCCTATTTGACGGAGCCAAGTGTAAGTCCCTTCGTACACGCGATGGCCGCCATCATGGATACGATCCCCGAAGAAGAAGGCGGGCTTCTCCAGCTTGCTGCCATCATCCGTAGTGAATGCTGCATCGGTCATAAGCACTCGAAGGTCCCTCATATCGACATTCGAGAGTTTCTTCTCACGAGCCGGAGACTGGTCAGCAGTCACAGGAACAGTCCTTTGTAGCACGAAGGTCAAGTTCCGGTCAGCACCACCTACATGCCCAAAAGGCGTATCTTGGGGAGTGAAGTATCAGGTTGCGGCGCTGCAAAAAGATAAAAACACTTTAGTCAGATGCTTTACCAAAAGCAAGGAGAAATACTAAGTGTTCCTAGTCTAAACGCAGAAGAGATACTGGACGCAGGAATTATCAAATCCGCGTCCAGACCTGCGAATCTGCGTCCAAACGCAGAAGAGATACTGGACGCAGGAATTATCAAATCCGCGTCCAGACCTGCGAATCTGCGTCCAAACGCAGAAGAGACGCTGGACGCAGGAATTATCAAAAGCCGCGTCCAGACCTGCAAATCTGCGTCAGGAAGCACAGAGCGCAAGGATTGAAGCCACGTTCTGTAAACCAATACTTATGAAATTCCAAGTACGTGGACTCAGACGCCGGATTCATCAGAATCGGCAGCTGATGGCACAGAACGCAAGGATCAAATCGCGTTCTGCAAACCAAGACTTGTGGAATTTCAAAGCACTTGGACTCAGACGCCAGATTCATCAAATCGGCGCCTGATGATACAGAACACGAAGATCAAATCTGCGTTCTGCAAACTGCGTCCAGAGACCTTCACAATTAGAAATATTCTAAGTGAAGGACTCGAAGTGCGTCCCGGTTATCATCCCAAAGACTGCGTCTGGGAATCAAACACGTTTTTAATGTGTAAAGTTCTTAAGGGTTCATGCCTAGAGGGCATACTACCTTGGAGACCTTGGAGGACGACGCCCTGCGCAGAAGAAGAACTGCCCCTCCGGGCCTCAGTAGTGGTCGCCTTTGAGGAAGAAGCGGTCGGCTTGGTCTTTGGTGCCATGGCGAACTTGGTCTGAGATTGGACAGAAGAACAGAAAGGAAAGTGTTTTTCTAAAGTTCTCAGCAAACGCGTTCGGAGAAGAAGAGGAATCTCCTCACTGTTGCCTTTTATAGGCACAGGGATTCGCGAAGATTACGCGACGCGTGACCCAAGGGACACTGTAGCGAATCGTCGCTTGACGCGTGTGCAAAATCATTTCTGGTGGCGAAGATCATGCGTCGCAACCCGCCGCGAGTCAGAAGTTGACACGTGGAGCAGTTTTTTAATGAACCGGGAGATCAGCGCGCCAAAAAGAAAGATTTCACCGTTTCCCCAGGCCAGCTGGCGGCGTAATCATGACATAGCATAAAGTCCGCGCCCAGAAAACGCACCGGACATGCCCCGTCAGCATTTCCAAGAGTGCGTTCGGAAGATCGCGTCTCCTCTAAGGAGTTCGCGTCTGGCCAAACATCGCGTCTATTTTATGGAAGCTGCGTCTTCAAAGCAGCCTCTGCTTTTCAAAAAGGAGCCTGCGTCCAGTCTTATGCGTCTGCAAGACAGTTCAACAGTACACTGGCGCCAACAGACAACCAACTACTCCCAGCCAAAAACGCACCCGTGACAGACTAAAAGCAATTGGGGAGGTCTAGGCTGTGTATCTAGACACTCAACACGATCGACTCTGATGGCTTCTAAGAGTTCAACAGTACACTCACGAAGACCAAATTTCGGATAAGATCAAACCCGAAGCATCACAGTCCAGTCACAAAGGCGAACGCGGTTTAAGTCCAAAGTATTCCGAAATCCGTCCCATTCAACTGCGGAATATCGGAAACTTTGGAGGGGGTTCTGTAGGCTGTCTAAAAATGACTAACCAGGCAAGCCATCAAAGCAGCAGTCTTAAACATTAGACGCAAGGGACTGAAGCCCGCGTCTCAGCATCAAGGCGCGTCGGCCCGAAGCCCGCGTCTCAACTTCAAGGCGCGTTTGGTTCAAAGCCCGCGTCTCTACATCAAGGCGCGTCGGCCCGAAGCCCGCGTCTCAACTTCAAGGCGCGTTCGGTTCAAAACCCCGTCTCAGCATCAAGGCGCGTCGGCCTGAAGCCCGCGTCTCAGCATCAAGGCGCGTCGGCCCGAAGCCCGCGTCTCAACTTCAAGGCGCGTTCGGTTCAAAACCCGCGTCTCAGCATCAAGGCGCGTCGGCCTGAAGCCCGCGTCTCAGCATCAAGGCGCGCGTCTCAGTGGCAACCGCCCCAGATCGTGGAGGTCAGTTACCGCGCGTATAGCGGGTAACGGCCCCTCATTCAGGCGCATTTTTAGGGGGCACGATCACCCCTTAAGACCCCTATAAATAGCCCTGTTGGCTATGAAGGAAGGGTCGATTGATTGAATCCAGGAGAGAGAGAAGCCTGACACCAACAAGAGAGAGAAGACTCTTCAGCGAGCTTACTGAGTACTAGCCGCTCTTTGCCTACCTCCTCTTTGAGAGTTTTGGTAGACGGAGCTGAGTTACTCCCTACCGGCCAAAAGAAGACCCCCGACGGTCCAGGACGGTCATCTGGTCAACGGAGAACAAGATTCACTCTCCATCGCCACACGAAGAACCCAGCACTAAACAAAGGGAAGATTCATACATCCTCCCTCCCTTGTAGTCGGAGCATTAGCTTGTTGTAATCTTTCAACTGATTCAAGGAAATTTTACGGCAAATCCTTCTCCGCCCGAACACGCGTCAGCGTCTCTCAGGAGACCCGCGTGGCAAACACCCCTGGTTCTACAAAACCAGGAAGTTGTTGGCTTCTCTCTTCCTCCACGGCGCAATCGGAATGCCGAGCGTCGACAGAGAAGACGCGCGCGTCAACACTCGGTCGGAACCGTTGGTTTTCTGACTGGGGTTGAACGCAGCGTACGATCCGATGCCTTGCCGCACCTCGTCCAGTGCGAGAGGTCCGTGTTTGGCGACCCAAACGCGAGACTCCCCAAGTTGAGCCTTCTGAAGACCAACTTGCCAAACGCCAAAGCGAAGCTTCTGCGTCTTGTCAAACGCAGGAAGCACGCGCCCATAGGCGTGGGGCCCAGCAGCCCACTCTCTCCCAAGTCTCTCTGCTCCAACGCAGCAGACAGCAACGCGAAAGTCGCGTCTCATATCAACAGAGACGCCAGACGCGCGTGACGCAGCCGCGACGCAACAGCCGCGTTTCTGAAACCTGTGTCCAGGCTGAACAGCACATGACTGTCTCCCGTCGTCGACGTTGCGAGACCAGTCTCTTTAATCCCCCTCCCACAGATTTGAGGGATTATTTGACAAGGAAAGGAGTGCCAATCAGACCACTTCTCCATGCTGCTGTCAACAGCTCATCCAGATGCTCTCTGGATGCCATTGCGAGTCAGGCGTGCACCAGCCGTCTTTAATTAGACAGCTGACCCTGATTCCCCCGTCAGCCAAGAGAAGACGCTCCCACAGGAGGAGAACCTTCTCAGATGTTGAATACCGGAGCTTACTGCAAACATGACTAGCAGAAGCAAGGGAAAACAACTAATGGTCAACTCAGAGGAATCTGACTCTGAACCGGAGGGGGTGTATCAACACACTCGCACCCGGACAGGGGCCATTCCCCCAATTGACTATAATGCCTTAGCCCGCGGCATTAGAATGGGTGGTTCTCACTCCGCTATAGTGGAGTCGCAGGCTTCAAACTCTTCCGTCGAGAAGGAGGCTTCCGCCTACATGGCAGACACTCCTGAGGAGACGGCCAGGCGTTTAGAACAGACGCAGAAGCGCCAGATGGATATAATCGCCTCTCAACAGAGATCCATTGACTCCCTCAAGCATATGCTTGAGAAATTGCTTGAAGAAAGAGCGAGATCTCCTCCTAGAGGCCGAAGGGGAAAGGTAGAAAGGGAGGAAGCCCACCCTCCGAACCTTCCGACGAGACACGACAATCTACCTCGGATGTGTCCAAGCCCTCGTCGCAGGCAAGAAGCGACCCAGACCCGGAAAGGCTCATACTAAAAGAATGAGCCTGCTGGAGCAACGACTCAATGCCCTTGCCAGTCGTAAAGATCTCCAAGAGGCTGGAGTAGTCCGGCCCTATCCGGCCGAGTGGGACTTAGTCCCGTACCTCCTAAGTTCAAGGCTCCAACTCTCCAAGCATTGACGGGAAGGGGTCACCCAACCAGCACATCTACTACTTCAAATCCCAGACCGGGAATGTGGTAGATAACGATGCCATCCTGGCACGCCTATTCATTGGCACCCTAAAAGGGTTGGCCTTTGAATGGTTTATGAAGCTACCGGAAGGTTCCATCAAGAACTGGGGCGACTTGGAGAAGCTGTTTCTAACACGCTTCTTCGAAGATGATTCGGAAGTCACAATGCCTACCCTTTTAGCTACAAGACAGCGAAAGGGAGAGTCCGTCAAGTCTTTCGTAGAAAGATTTCGGAACATGGCACTCCGATGTCCAAGCGGCATGACCCAGGCCACCCTGGTGGAAACATGTCGCCATAATCTCCAAACCTCACTCCTTGCTCAAATAGGAGTTGCTGAAAGCCGCACCTGGAAACAATTAGTCCAGCAAGGTGAACAGGCTGAGGAGATTGTCGCCCGCGTCAGAGCGGAAGAAGGCAAGCCCAGGCCAGAGAGGTCGACAAGGCGTGCACCAGACACATCCCTCCAAACCAAGCGGAAGGATAATTTGGCGACGGAGACCAAATCTCCCACCAAACCTCAAACAGGCAGGGCAAGTGGCTCTTCAAGCCAGCCACGCCCCAACAAGCAGTATTCCTTCAAGGAGGAACACGTCGATTCGCTCTTCAAGCTACTCAACAAGAGCAATCGACTGAAGCTCCCTGAAATTAGGCGCCCGGAGGAAGTCGGCAAGACCGACAATCCCACCTACTGCTTATACCACAGGATGCTCGGACATCCTACCAAAAGCTGCTACGTCTTTAAGGACATCCTTCAAGCTCTGATTGACGCGGAGGTATTAAAACTCCGACCAGAGCAGAAGAAGATGACGGCCAACATGACGTCGATTCTCCAGTTTGGGACACGACCCCCGACACCCGTGGGGGTGATCTCTGTCCCGAAAGGAGAACTGAGGGTGGTCAACACAGACCCTCATCAGCAGCGGGAGAAAGGCTTGGTACCCATCCCTACACCTCGAGGGGAAATCATGTGGGTCCACCCTGACCTCGTCGACGAGCAACAATGGACGACTGTGACCAACAGGAAGTCCAAAGGCAAAGGGAAGACTTCATTTGCCATGTGATATGCGCCTCCTCTCGAGAAGCGGACACTGATGTTCCCTCGCTGACTGACTCAGAAGAGGAAACAATAGTCCTGGCCGCAGAGCCCAGCCAACCTACGGCGGGGACCCGTTCAGGACAGGCATACTTGAAGCAGTACGGCGAGACAGCAGCGGCTTCTCCGCAACCAGCCGTAGAACCAGCCAAGCCCTCCACGAAACCACCTGTGGAGAAACAGAAAGAAACCGGTTTTCTCGGGCTCTTCTAAAAGGTGCAGCAGAAGGATCCTCGACACCTTACCGCTTCGACGTCTTGGCTCAAATAGCCAACATCCCGGCACGCATCACCTTGTATGAACTCCTGAGGCTATCAAAGTCAACCAGAGAGGCTCTACAAGAAGCTTTGGCAAACGCTGAGGTCTTCATGACTCGTGTGCCAAGGGAGGAAGATGTAGAGGATTGCCTCCACGCCTCCCCAAATGCTCCCTGCATCACCTTCACAACAAACGACATGCAGGTTAAAGGGAAGCATGACCGACCCCTATACTTCACAGGGTATATTGGGTCATCCGAGGTGAACCGCATCCAGGTAGACCCAGGGTCTGCGCTAAGCATCATACCTCGCCGGGTTATGCAGTTTCTAGGCATTCCTACCCATCGTCTGAGCCCTACCCAGACGACTATTTACGGGTTCAATGCCAACAGCTCCCGCCCGATGGGGAAGATCAAGCTCAAATGCCAGATCGGGAGCCTCAAGTCGGAAGTGACGTGTTACGTCATTGACGCGGACACTTCCTACAACCTGTTGCTGGGACGACCATGGATTCACCGCAATTCCATCGTTCCCTCTACTCTCCACCAAGTCATGAAATACATTGACGAGAGTGGACAGGTCCGAACGTTGATTGCCGAAAGGCATCCGTTTAAAGGGGTTGAAAATTATTTCACGGACTCCCTCTTATATCAGGATCCGGAGGAGACTAATGAAACCCCACAACCAGAGGAGCCAGACTCTGGTAATGAAGCTGACATTGAGCCTGAGAAAGAAGAGTGCCTGTGGGAGTTGGAACCACTTGTAAAGAGCACTAATAAGCTCGATGTTGATACCACCGACGATGCGGGTGGTTGGTACATTAATGAAGATTTTGCGTATTTTCCTGTGTATGTTTCCGATTCAATACCGTCGGATACCACTACCGACGTGGACGATGACCTCTGGTCGGCAATAGATGCTTTGACATCTTTGCATGTACCGGTGAAATCATCCTTCGGGACATACCAAGATAATGGTGACGCGCAAGAGTCTGTATTCATGGTTCCAGCCAGACGAAAAGGCCAAAGACCAATACTTTTTGGCGAATCGCATCTGAACCAATGCCCCACGAAGAATCGGAAGGTGAGAATGAATCCCCTCAGTTCGATCATTATGAACCGAAAACGCTCAAGATGATGAAGCGCATGGGGTATGATCTAACCAACAGGCCTGGGTTGAACTTCGGAAAAGGAAGAAGAACACTGCTTCGATCCTTTGTACCGAAAGGGAAAACCCCTGATTACTATCATCAGACGCGCTGGGGGTTGGGCTATATATCACCCCAGTACCATCAGCCTCTGATTCGGAGAGACTGTCAAGTCATGACTGCTCATCAGACACGTCGTCGTGGGAATCAGATGTCAGTGTCGGCAACATCTTCAAAGGGCTTTCAGTAAACATGGTTTCGACAAGCCATATGGAGGATGAGATGAAGAAATGATCCAATCTGATACAGACCCTTGGATCAGACATTTGAATGCTCTTTGGGACATCCGCTTTGAACAGCGTGAGCCACCCACAGAAGACAAGGTTGTTCAAGTCAACCTAGGAGATGAAGCCAATCCTAAACCCATCTTCATAAGTGACGGCCTGTCACCTTCGGAGAAGAAGGATTTAATATCTCTTGTACAAGAGTATATAGATGTCTTCGCCTGGAATTATGAGGACATGCCTGGACTTGATCCTCAAGTGGCTATGCATCGCCTCAACATCAATCCGGACCTGAAGCCTGTTAAACAACAGCAGCGACGGTTCCGTCCAGAGATAATGGAGGCAATTCAATTAGAAGTTAGAAAGCTCATCGATTCTGGCTTCATCCGGGAAGAACAACATCCCGACTGGGTAGCCAACATCGTCCCCGTCGCCAAGAAGAACGGGAAGATCCGGATCTGCATCGACTTCCGTGATCTAAACGAGGCCTGCCCCAAAGACGAATTCCCATTGCCAATCACAGATGTCATGATTGACAATACTTGTGGATTCGAGCGAATGTCCTTTATGGACGGGTTCTCAGGATATAATCAAATCAAGATGTATCCCGATGACGAAAAGCACACCTCCTTCAGGACACCTCTAGGGGTATATTGCTACACCGTCATGCCCTTCGGTCTGAAAAATGCGGGGCAACCTACCAAAGGGCCATGAATGCCATTTTCCATCGGCAGATACGCAAAACGGTGGAATGTTATGTCGACGACATCGCGGTGAAAAGCCGCACTAAAGGTGATCACATAGCAGACCTGAGGGTGGTCTTCGACATCATGCGGGCTCATCAATTGAAGATGAACCCCACCAAGTCCTTCCTGGGGGTAGCCAGTGGCAAATTCCTAGGGTTTGTTGTGACTTCCCAGGAATCCATTTGGATCCGGAGAAAGTCCGTGCTATCCAAGAGATGCAACCCCCCAGAAGCCTCAAGGAGCTCAGAGGATTACAAGGACGATTGGCATACATCCGCAGATTCATTTCAAATCTCTCCGGGAGATGCCAACCCTTCGCTAAGCTGATGAAGAAGGGCGTTTCGTTCATTTGGGACGACGCTTGCTAGCAAGCATTTGAGGAGATCAAGCACTACCTCACCCAACCACCAGTCCTGGCGGCTCCGGTATCCGGAAAGCCTTTCCTGGTGTACGTCCGATCAATGGATCATTCTTTGGGAGCTCTACTAGCTCAGAATGATGACCAGGGGCGAGAACAAGCAATCTACTACCTAAGTAGAACGATGATCGGAGCCGAACATCGGTATAACCCGATCGAGAAGGAATGTTTGGCACTGGTGTTCGCCATTCAGAAAATGCGACACTATCTGGTGGGCCAAACCATAAATGTCATATCCAAAGTCAACCCCCTGAGGTTACTTATGACAAAGCCTTCTTCACTAAATGGCCGGCTAGCAAAATGGGCCATATTGCTATCACAATATGAGATGCATTTTCTGCCACAAAAGGCTATTAAGGGACAAGCGGTGGCGGACTTCTTAGCTGAACACCCAGATCCCAGGGCAGCCAAACTCTACGAGGATCTCCCAGATGAGGTCGCCGAAGTCTGCCTAGCTCAGACATCGTTCGAAAGTCAAGTATGGCAACTTTTCTTCGACGGTGCATCAAGGGCAAGCCCGAAGGGACACACAGTAGCGGGGGTAGGAGTGGTACTCGTCTCCCCACAAAATTACGTGATTCCCCGAGCTATCTCGTTAACCGAGCCCTGTTCCAACAATGTGGCGGAATACAACGCTCTTTTGATTGGGATGCAATTCGCCGATGAGATTGGCGTTAAAATCTCGAGGCATACGGTGATTCTAAACTCATCGTCAGCCAAGTTCGCGGAGAGTATGAGGTCAGGCATGAAGATCTAGTACCCTACTACAACGCGACAATCCACATGGCCGAGAGGTTTTCAAACTTCTACATCGACCATGTACCGCGCAAGCAAAATGCGCATGCAGATGCACTTGCATCCCTTGCTGCCTCCTTAGCTCTTCCAGCCGGAGCAATGGAGAAGGTATTCGTCTATAGCCACGACCTATACTGCCCAAAAAGTCCCCTCGGAGACTACCAGAGGTCAACGGGAGATCGTCGCGGTAAGGAAACACTTGAAGTGTCAACCGATCCAGAGCTTAAAGACTGGCGATTCCCCTACATTGATTTTGTCTTGTACGGCATCTTGCCCGAAGACACCAGGGAGGCGGCTGCCATCCGAAGGAAAGCCTCCAAATTCTACTACAATGCGATTTCGCGAACATTGTATCGTAGATCGTATGACGGGATCCTGCTCCGGTGCCTCTCATCAAAAGAAGCCCACGAAGTGTTGAAAGAAGCCCACGATGGTACGTGTGGAGCTCATCAACCTGGCCCGAAGCTGGCAAACCGACTCCAAAGATTGGTTACTACTGGCCCAAGATGGTTGCCGATGCTGTTGCCTATGCCAAAAGATGTCACGCCTGTCAAATACATGGCGATTTCATCCATCAAGCACCAGGATACCTCCACTCTACGACCTCTACCTGGCCGTTCGAAATGTGGGGGATGGACGTGGTTGGTCCTATCAGCCCACCATCATCAAAGGGACATCGGTTCATCCTAGCGATAATCGATTACTTCTCAAAGTGGGCCAAAGCTATCCCTTTGAAAGAGGTGAAATCTTCTAACGTGATCAAGTTCGTGAAACATCACGTTATTTACCGGTTCGGTGTGCCTCGGCGGATTGTCCATGACAATGGACCCCAGTTCATCAGCCAGGCTTTTCAGAGATTCTGCGCCAAGTTCAGAATCCAGAGTGTGTCATCAACGGCATACTATCCGCCCGCTAACGGCCTCGCAGAAGCTTTCAATAAGACTATTGGCAAGCTTCTCAAGAAATTCGTCTCGAAAAGTCAACGAGACTGGGACGATAAGTTGGGCGAATGCTTATGGGCCTATCGCACGACTGTGCGAACCCCAACTAAAGCCACGCCATTTTCCTTGGTGTACGGATGCGAAGCCGTCCTTCCACTGGAAATCCAATTCCATCTCTTCGCGTCGCCTTGACAGCGGAAATGACAACAGAGGAGAAGCATCGACAGCGACTCCAAGAATGGAAGCCTTGGACGACAAGCGTCTGCAGGCCCAACAACAAATCGAGCTTTACCAAGCTCGTATCACCAGAGCCTTCAACAAGAAAGTCAAATCCCGAACTTTCAAGAAAGGCGACCTCGTCTTAGCCGTCCAAAGACCCATGGTCATGACGCACAAGACGAAAGGAAAATTCCAACCCAAATGGGAAGGACCGTTTGTAGTAGAGTCAGTCTACTCAAATGGATCGTATCGCCTCATAACCTCAAATGGCGATACACTCATGATGCCAATCAATGGCAAATTCCTGAAGAAATACTATCCCTAGATGGCATTCTTCCACCGATCAAGTTAAAAATACACCTCTGATCGGAAACATCTAACGCCTCCGACGGCTAAAGATAGAGGAAAATGTTGGCTTTTAAGTCCAACATAAGTCTTCGACAACTCATCATGCTGAGGGGAATAGCATGGCTAGCCCAACTCAAACGGTAGTTGGTAAAGGCATGACAAATCCGTTGACAGCTGAGGATTTGCTAAAAATCCTAAGGGAACGTTCCCATTTGATCCGACGCCTCCGACGGCTAAGGATAGAGGAAAATGTTGGCTTTTAAGTCCAACATAAGTCTTCGACAACTCATCATGCTGAGGGGAATAGCATGGCTAGCCAACTCAAACGGTAGTTGGTAAAGGCATCTCAAATCCGTTGATAGCTGAGGGTTTGCTAAAAATCCTAAGTGGACTTGATTCCACTCTTCCCTCCAAAAATCCCTTACCAATTCTCATCCATAGAATGGTAGGACCACAAAATGCAATCATTACTATGTTAACACTATACCTCTGGTAATGAATACTCTTTGTCGAGTATAAACCTTGCTTGTTAACTCTGCATAGAGTAACAAACTCTCAAATTTGCCAAGTTAACACTATACCTCTGGCACTTCAAATTCCACTTGTCAATTCTCATCAATAGAATGACAGGTCCTCAAATTGCTCCTATCGCAAGCAAATTCTTGTCAAGTTAATATCACACCTCTGACAAAACTACTGTTTAAAGTTAACATTACACCTCTAAGCGGTACCTCGAGTGCCTGTCAAGTTAATATCACACCTCTGACAGTCACCTTTCTTCAGACTTCCATATCGAAGCTGAAATGGACGATGCCAAGTTAACACTACACTTCTAGCATCCGAGTCATTGCTAAGTTCAACAATACACCTATGGCTATGACCTTTCCTCGACTTCTTTAAGCCGAGACGACTAATGCCAAGTTCAACATTACACCTCTAGCATTACTATCACTGTTAAGTTAAACATCACACCTATGACAGTGACACCCTCAGTTTTCCCAAATAAAACTGAGATGCTGATGAGTTAGGTTAATATCACACCTCTAACTCACATCCTTGTCAAGTTAACATTACACTTCTGACAAGACTACTTCTAAACCGTTAAGTTAATATCACACCTCTAGCGGTAAAAATCTTACTAGATTCCCCACGAGTCTAGTTTCATTTGATATTCTCCCCAACCGAGTATCAAATTCATTTGGGAGGCATTGTTGGTTAACATTACACCGATAAACAATGCTTCCATCAAAATCCCCAGCTGATCTTAAATCAAGTTAATCCCAAATCCTTGATAAAAGTTCACCTTCTCTGGGGGTACACACTCTACTTGTCACTTTCTTTTATAAAGTGGCGGGTCCACCAAAATCATTCTTTTGCTTCTAAAACAAAACATTCAAGACAACAGAAAGAGGCAAAAAGAAAAGTGTCACTTTTATTGATATTCAAGCATATGAAAGTGGTACAAAACGCTCTCTTATACAATAAGATTGAGTGTTACAATTAAGGAGTACAAAGAAGTCCCTCTCTCTCTCAGAGGCCGTACTCACTCCTTGAAACCGCATCTGATCCCAGGTGCACAACTGGAACCGATTGCGCCATGGCGACGACGCCACTTTCGAAAGCGCCCTAGCTGACTAAGCCAGGAGCAATGGTGTTCTTGAGGTCCGGTGGCAACAGAAGGTCCTGCAACCCTTCGTTCAGGCGCGTCTCTTTCCCTAGCAGACCATCCATCGAACATGGGGTCACTCCTGGGGTGAGAGAGGAAGTTTAGGAGTCATCACAAAGGATGCTACCCTCCACTAGGTCCAGCGGCAGCAGAAAGTCCTGTATTCATCACCATCCCTTTCCCCAGCAGGCCATCCAACGGAATGTCCTTGATGTCACTTCTGGAGTAGGGAGAGGAAGAGGATCTTTCCGCCACCGTAACCGCCGGACCACCCTCGCCGATACTCAGCCTATCCGTCTCTTGCACCAGATCTGAAGAGACCTTGGCGAGGGTTGGGTCCTCGTCAGAGATATAATTTAATCTCTCACAAACGACGAGGACCATAATTTAATCTCTCACAAACGAACGTGGAGCAAGTTCGCCAGCCGGTATATTCTTTCTGGGGCCCAGCAAACCTGAAAAAGGACAAGCAAGCCTACCTGCAAAGAATAAGCAAGAGAGTCAGAAAATCTGGAACTCAGTACATTTTTATAAAGGAAACTGAGTAACAGAACGCGGCAGCCATTCAAGACTTCAGACGCGGGAATGACCCGCACAGTCAAACAGACGCAATTCAAACTGCGCCACGCATAGGATTCAAACGCGGCCTCAGTTTGTACCCGCGCCTAATGCACCAGACGCAAAGAATTTCAGAACGCCAAAAATTGCCATCTCTCTGTTGGGTGAACAAGAGTTGCAAGATTCAGGTCTGAAACGCGCCAAGGCAGTAAAACGCAATGGGCAAAGCCAGCGTCAAGCGCCTGCATTCAGAGAAGTCAAGTCACTGGCACAAATTCCAGAGGAGGAATGCACCGGGACTTCATTCAGATGATCATGCCGAAGTTCAGGCTATACACATCATCGGGGGACATACCAGCAGAGACCTCTGGCCAGAATTGGCCTCTCTGCACCCAAACGCAGGCGTCCAAGATGATCCGAGAGGGGGTTCTTCTTGAAGAGACCAAACCGAAGCGTGAGAGCTCTGGGTCATCTTCATCCTCGGAATTACCTTCGTCCATGGAGACGGAGTCCCTATCAAGAAACTCTTTTCTGAAGAAGTGGGACTTCTCAGAGCAATCCAAAGAGAAATAATCCAAGCTTGGATCATAGAAGGGGAGCGCACCCTATTTATAGGCAGGCCCTAATAACTGCCATTAATGGGGCGTTAATTGGAACCGTCACGCACGATTGTCAAAGCCCAGTGGAGGATTAACGCGTGGAACGCCGCTTTGGAAACTGTCGCAAGCACCGATTTTCAACCGCCCGCGTCGGTTTTGCATTTAAGGGCAGTAACTCCTGAGTCCAATGAGGAGTTGACGCGTGGATACCTGCTTTGGGAATCAACGGATGACTCGAATCCCAATCGACAGTGGAGACCTGACGAGCAAAGATCTCCTAAAATCTTTTGAGTCAGATCACATTAGACGCAGATGGGAAAGCCGCGTCCCTTCAGCAGACAAGGCTGCATCTCTTGCGTCTGCCCGATCCGCGCAAGACAGATTTGCGTTATTCAGAGCTGCGTCTCACCTTGTGATTGACGCTGCGTCTCACCCCAGGGACTGACAGCCGCGTCTTACTTTACGGATCAATGCCGCGTCTCATCTTTTGATTGACGCCGCATCTCATCAAGGAGACCGCGTTCCGATTTGTGATTGACGCCGCGTCTCATCAAAAGGACTTAGTAGAATCTAAGTTCTTATGAAATGATGACCGCGTCTCACTTTATGATTGACGCTGCGTCTCAGTAAAAGGACTTAGTAAAATCTAAGTTCCGGTAGACTGACGACCGCGTCTCACCCTGTGATCGACGCTGCGTCTCGTCAAAAAGGCTTGGTGAAATCTAAGTCCCCATAGATTGATGCCACGTCTCATTCTATGGGATTAATGCCGCGTCTCGCCAAGACCGCGTCTCATTAAAAGAACTTAGTCCTACCTAAGTTCAGTAATCACGACTAGTGATCAAGAGTTGGACTCATCCACAACAGGACAAAGAAATTGGGACAAAAGCTCTAAAGAAAATTTCTATTATATCAAGAAATGATAGAAGTGGATACAAACACTCTTAATAAATAGAGTGTCCCTTTTCTTTACAAAAAAAAAAAGAAGAAGAAAAGAAGGCTAAATGTCCTGGTTCGCCAAAGAACGGATTTGTTCCCTAAGGCGGTGAATCTCATGCTGGCGCGTCCTCTCAGCCTCCATGATAGCCCGGTCCCGCAGCTCCGCCTCAGATAAGAAATTTCTGGCAGCCAGCTGCATCCGCAGAGATTCCACCCTGGAAGATTGTAGGGATAGACTCTCTTCAGCACGCGCCGTAGCAGCCCGTTGCTCCTCAAGCTCCTTTTTGAGGGAAACAAGTTTCTCCTCATTTAGCGCAAGAACAGCTTCCGCCTTGGCGATAATGTCCCGAGTTCTGAGGATGACTTGCTCCGTGCTCTGCACACTGAGCTCAGATTCCCTCGAATCTCCGGCTAATTTTTGAAATTCAGCCTTGGAATATTCAAGGTCACGGACCTCGGCAGCGATCTGTGCCTCCGCCTCCTGTCGCTCCCGTTCCTGATCAGCTAGGAGCCTAGTCAAGGTGGCCTGGGCTTCATCAAAAGAGCCAGCATCTTCCAAAGATTCCAGCTCCCGCAGGTTATCTCCAAGTTGCTCTACCACCCGTAGGCATGCCCTGGCAAGTGAAGGGCCTCCCGCCAATTCGACGCTCACGGCCATATTTTCAAGAAGCCTCTGGGCGAACTGGAAGGTGCTGTGTCCACGGAAGATGAGATCAATACATGATCCCATCGAGGTGAAGAATTGTTGCACCATCTGACGTGCCAGCTCCCCCATGTCTTCACCACCTAAGAAGCTTCCCGACCCTTTTTCTCTGTCACGGGATGAGGGATATAGGGCGGGTCTTCTCACACAAGAGCCGTGCCGGCCGTCGATGTAGCAAGAGCAAGACTACCCACTGGCGCTTCTTGGAGCGCTGCCTCTGCAGGAGCTTCCACGACCAAGGAAGGAGTTGTAAGCACAACCTCTTCAGAAACTTCCACCGAGGATTGAGCTGTGTGGCCTTCTGGAAGGGTGCCGATCGTCGGACTCCCCACCTGAGCCCCCTCAGTCAGAGCTGCCTTACTAGGTTCGAGGTCCAAAGGCGTCGAGTCCTGTAGAATGGGAGTCTCCCCAGCTTCAGCAGTAGCCTCCTCCACCGGCGGAGTGAGAGTCTCCTCAGCCTCAATGGTTGTTTCCCCTCCTGGCAAAGGGGAAGGCTCCCCAACTTCAACAGCTGCCCCCACTGAGGTTGTCTCGGCAACCGAAGCCTCAACTCCCTCGGGCTGAGCCCCGGTACCTCCAGCTGACCCTGCAGTACAAAAGAAGAATGTTAGAACATCCTCTTCAACATGAAAAGAGAGAATAAACAGAAGGAGAAAAGAATACCTTCAGTGGGAGCAATTGTCGCCAGTGACGATGGCGCCATCGAGGGCTCACCCTCATGTTGTTTCTCCTCCGAGATGTGTGAGAACTTACTCAGGTCAGGAAAAAGCGGGTTCATGGCCGTAGTCGACTTTATCTTCAAAGTCGCTTTCCGTATCAGACGCGGAAGACGACAGTTCAACGCAAAGGTCCTCGGTGACCGGGGCCTTGCCACCAATCACCCCAGTGGTAGGACTAGGGTCGATTATCCGAGCGCTGGAAATGAAGACACTAGGAGGCCCTGACCGCTGTGCCTTGTCTCTCCCTTCACGAGCAGAAGAAGGCTCGGACCGAGCTGAGAACCCTGGAATCTGGACATTCCCTCCCACGAGCTGTTCTTCCTCGTCAGCTATAGTGGGTTTGTCAACCAATTCCCCCTCTTCCGCAATCTTACAGGTCCCTCTGTGCGACCTAGGAGCACGGATTAAACCGGGGAGATTTTTATCCTCTGGCGGTTCCTCAACCATGATAAAGAGGTCTTCAGGACAGTCCTCAACTCCAGCAGAAATGCCTTCTGAGGGAGAGACTTCTGTTGCTAAATCCCTCCGAGCCCTCTTCGAAACAGGACCAGCAGTTGAAGTGGGACCCGACGACGCTTACTCACCAATTCTTGAGCCTTGGCGGTAGAAGGCCCCTCCTGTGGCCCTAGCTTGGTTCTACTCCGGGTTACTCGGAGCTCCTCTCTTGAGCCTCCCTCAACTTCTCTCTGAGATGCTCTCTCCAGCTCTTTCTGGACCTTTAAATACTGGGTGATCATGTGCGAGCATTTGCCAGACTCCGACTGTGTTTTGAGATAGGCATTAATGCCCTCAATACCCGTATACCCGGGGCAAAATCCGGTGACTGGTTTACCCGAGAATACCAGGTGCAGAAAGTGAAGCTGGTAAGGTTCTTCGGCTCCTCGACGGGCAAACGGAAAGTTGCCTCTGTCCCCCCAGCCACGCTATAATACCAGGCTCGAGCACCTTCGCACAAATTCCCATTGAAGGCAAGTTGTGTATTCGGATTGCCGACATAAAGCTGAGCATAGCCAAACTGTCGGGCAAAACGACTTGGCATATACGGTTCGATAGTGCAGGAAGTCCCTTGGCGAAACAGCACATATCCTGGTCGTATATTGATCAACCACCAGAAGGCTCCAGCAGGCAATTGCGAGAAGTCATCCCGCCCAGCGACATCCGTGAACAGCTCCCCGGGGGCTGCACCTTGAACCTCTGGAAAACAACGGTTAAGCTGATAGTTCGTGGCACAGGAAAGACGCTTCATAATGTAATACAGGTAGGTGTCATGCCACTCCGAACGTTCCAGCCGCTGCACAAATGGGATATGATCCACGCTCCCACGCGCCGCCGTCATTAGAGATGGGCAATGCATCACGTACCAAGCCATGAGGTACGTGTAAGGCAGCTCAATCCGCGGGTTGGGGTGCCTCACCGTCGGGTTCCCCTCTGAGTCGGTATACGGCTCCCCACGAGAATTAGCAGTCTTTGGGGGTTCGCAGAAGCTCTTGGTCAACACCCGCAGCCCGCTTTGAATACCAGCCACCACGGCGGGAAGAAGGGCTATGGGGTGGCCATGAGCCAAGAGTACCGCCGGGTACACCACATCTGCCACAATAACTTCATGTGGTAGCGTGGGCACCACACACCTCTTCAGCCACAACATCAGGAAGCCCGCCAACAGCGCCTGATCAGAAATAGGGGTCCGGGCTTGATGGTGAAAGCTCTCAAAGACCAAGTCAGGGTCGAAGCCGTCCTCGTTCGACTCCGTGGTGTAGAACTTGTCAGAAGCTGCGTCGATCCTGTCTTCAACTTCCCCACCAGAACTAGGAGCTAGTCGGATTACTGGGAGATCTTTATTGCTGACATTATTAAATAGATAATCAGCCCAGGATAGTTGCTTGACGCCTCCTGACCTCCAGGCAGTTGTCTGACCGCAGAGGTAGAAATGGCACATCACCTCCCAGTAGGTCTCATACACTTGAGGAGATTCTTTTTCCAAAAGGCGCAGCTCCCTGGTGGTTGGGACAAATTCCTCGTAAGGAATATCCCCTGACGACAACCCGGAGACCTCATACAACTCGTGTAGGGCAAGGCCCATCTCTCCGACCGGAGTAAAGAATGTCCCCGTCCGAGGATTGTAGCGCTCCAGAATCCCAAAGAAGTTATGAGAACTCATCGGGACGCCCCACTGCACGGCCCTGACTGCTGGGTACAGCCCCACACGCTTCAGCGGCCCCTCAAGATTGGTAAGGACAAAACCCACCATCCTGCCCCACCAGTAGTTCCCTGGAGAATGGACCCATCCATACGCACGGAAGTCGACAGGATAGTCACCCCCTGCTTCTATGAAGGAATTGAGGAAGGTGGTAGCAAGCTCCGGGATCTCTCCAATTGGGATTTCAGGCTTGGACGACGCAGGGAACAGTCCGACAACTGACCCGTCATGACTATCGTGGCGGTCTACCTTTTGGAGGCCAAAGTCACCAAGGGCGATCTCAGGGATATACTGGGAAATGTCCCATTCCATCTTCCGGGGGACAGACATGTGTTGAAAGTAGGACATCGGGAACATCCTCTCCATGTCTGGAAGAAAGAATCTTCCGCCCTTTATCTCACGGAGCCATTTATAGGTCCCCTCAGACACACGACGGCCATCATCATAGATATGATCCCCAAAGAAGAAGGCAGGCTTCTCCAACCTGACGCCGTCATCCGTTTTGAGCGCGGCATCGGTCATAAGTGCCCGAAAGGTTCTCCTGTTAACATTAGAGAGCCTGCGATCCAGTAACTGGTCAGCAGTCACGGGGACACTCATTCTTTGCACAAAGGTCAAGCCCCGGTCGGCACCACCTACGCGTCCAAAGTGGTGCATCTTGGCGAGTGAACCTGAAACATGCGGCACTGCAAAAGAAAAAGACACTTGGTCAGATACTTTACCAAAAATAAGGGAAGACGCTAAGTGTTCATAATTCAAAACGCAGCCGAGACATTGGACGCAGGAGTTATCATCCGCGTCCAGACCTGCGAACTTGCACCAAAACGCAGAAGAGATACTGGACGCAGGAATTTTTCGAATCCGCGTCCAGACCTGCAAAGCTGCGTTCTGCAAACCAAGACTTATGAAAATTCTAAGTACTTGGACTCAAACGCCAGATTCTACAAAATCGGCGGTTGAAGACACAGAACGCAAGGATCAAATCCGCGTTCTGCAAACCAAGACTTGTGAAATTTCAAAGTGCTTGGACTCAGACGCCAGCGCCTGATGGCACAAAACGCGGCACAGAACGCATGGATCAAATCAGCGTTCTGCAAATCGCGTCCAGAGACCTTCACAATTAGAAATATTCTAAGTGAAGGACCCAGAGTGCAGAATTCACCAGCGTCGGATCATCAGGCCCGCGCCCCGGTTATCATCTCAAGGACAGCGTCCGAGAATCAAAACACGATCTTGTGTTAAAGGTCCTTAGGGTTCTATGAACATGTTTTAATGGCGGAACCCACACCGAAGGTGCATTTTTACCTCGGAAAACACCCTCCTGCGCAGAGGAAGCATCTCTCTCAGCCTCGGCGACGGTCGCCCTTGAGGTCGATGCAGTCGGTTTCGTCTTGGGAGCCATTGAAGATCAAGAAATCCGAGCGAGGAGATGAATAGTTGAACAGAGAAGGAAGTTCTTTTTCTCAGAGAATGCGTTCGTTCGGAGAAGAAGATACATCTCTCCAACTGTTGCCTTTTATAGGCACAGAGATTCGCGAAGATACGCAGCGTTTGGCCCAATAAACGCTGCAGCGAATCGCTGCCTGACGCGTGGAGCCAAATCATTGTTTGAACAGGGAAGATCATGCGTCGCGACCCCGCCACAAGTCAGAAGTTGACACGTGGAGCAGTTCATTTAATGAACCGGGGGATCCGCGCGCCAAAAGGCGAAATCTCGCCGTTTCCCCAGGCCAGCTGGCGGCGTAATCATGACATGGCACAGGCGCACGCCCCAAAGTACGCAGCTCTTCGGTGGACATGCCCCGTCAGCATCATCATAAATGCATCCAGAAAATCGCGTCTGCATTTCAAGAGATGCGTCTCTCCAAAGTCCGCGTCCCCTCAAACAGGCCAAACATCGCGTCTCGCTAAGAAGTCGCGTCTTTAAAGCAGTCTCTGCTTTTTCAAAAAGGAACCTGCGTCCAGTCTCCTGCTTCTGCAAAGTCAGTTCAACAGTACACTGACGCAAACAGACAACCAACCACTCCCGGCCAAAAGCGCACCCGTGACAGACTAAAAGCAATCGGGGAGGTCTAGACTGTGTATCTAGACACTCAACATGATCAACTCTGACGGCTTCAAAGAGTTCAACAGTACACTCACGAAGACCAATTCCAGATAAGATCAAGCCCGAAGCATCAACAGTCCAGTCATAAACGCGAACACGGCTAAGATCCAAAGTATTCCGAAATTCGTCCCATTCAACTGCGGAATATCAGAAACTTTGGAGGGGGTTCTGTAGGCTGTCTAAAAATGACTAACAGACCAGCCATTAAGGAAGCAGTCTCAAGCTCTAGACGCGAGGAAGCGAGGCCCGCGTCTCAGCATTAAGACGCGTTGGCTCTACACCCGCGTCTCAACGTCCAGACGCGTCGGCCCAAAGCCCGCGTCTCGACATCAAGGCGCGTCGGCCCGACGCCCGCGCCTCAGCGTCCAGACGTGAAGGCCCGAAGCTCGCGTCTCAGCATTAAGGCGCGTTGGCTCGACGCCCGCGTCTCAACTTCAAGGCGCGTTCGGCCCAACGCCCGCGTCTCAGTTGCAACTGCCCTGATTGCGGGGCCAGTCACCGCGCATGTAGCGGGTAGTGGCCCCTCATTCGGGAGCGTTTTCAGGAGGCACCTTCACCCCCTGAGACCCCTATAAATAGCCTGTTTGCTATGAGGAAAAAAAAAAAAAAGTTTTGATAAGATCGAAGCTTTGGAAAGGTCGAGAATTAAGAAGGTCAAGGCATCATCAAGATCGATCGAATCCAGGCAAGAGGATCATCAAGAGGGAAGCACGACTTCAACAACAGACAGAGGGAGGAGACTCTTCAGCGAGCTTACTGAGTACTAGCCGCTCTTCGCCTACCTCCTCTTTGAGAGTTTTGGTAGACGGAGCTGAGTTACTCTTTCTACCGACCGAAGAGAAGACCCCCGACGGTCCAGGACGGTCATCTGGTCAACGGAGAACAAGATTCACGCTCCATCGCCACACGAAGAACCCAGCCTTAAACAAAGGGAAGATTCAGACATCCTCCCTCCCTTGTAACTGGAAAAGAGGGAAGAGTAGTTCTTTTGGTTGTAATCGTTTCGCTTGAATCAAGGAAATCTTTTACAGCTAAAACCACTTTCTCCGACCACCAAATTTTCCGGCGCGTACACGAGCATATATGCAAAATAGTGAAATGCTATGTCAACGATATTGCAGTAAAAAATCGTGCCACAGGCGATCACATAGCAGACTTGAAGACAATATTCGATATCATGCGGGCACGTCAGTTAAAAATGAACCCTACTAAATCCTTTCAGCGGGTAGCTAGTGGTAAATTCCTAGGGTTTGTTGTTACATCCAAAGGAATCCATCTCGACCCAGAGAAAGTCGCGCTGTCAAGGAGATGCAACCTCCAAGGAATCTCAGAGAGTTTAGAGGATTGGGCGATTAGCATATATCTGAAAATTTATCTCCAATCTTTTGGAAAGATGCCAACCCTTCACCAAATTAATGAAGAAGGGTGTTTCATTCATTTGGGATAATGCTTGCCAACAAGCGTTCGAGGAAATCAAACGGTACCTCACCGACCACCTGTTCTTACAGCTTAGGTGTCAGAAAAACCTTTCCTGATATACGTCTGAGCAATAGATCATTCTTTAAGAGCTTTGCTAGCCCAGAATAATGATCAGGGACGCGAGCAAGCAATCTACTATTTGAGTAGAACTATGATCGGAGCCGAATATCGGTATTGAAAAAGAATGTTTGGTGTTGGTATTCGCTGTCCAGAAAATGTGATACTACTTGGTAGACCAAACTATATATGTCATATCAAAAGTCAATCCTTTAAGGTTGCTTATGACAAAGCCGTCATCACTAAACGGTCGATTGGCAAAATGGCCATATTGCTCTCCTAATATGAGATGCAATTCCTTCCACAATAAGCTTTGAAGGGACAGGCGGTGGCAGATTTTCATACTGAGCATCCAGATCCAAAGGCGACCAAACTTTATGAGAATCTCCCAGATGAGGTCGCTGAAGTTTGCTTGACCCAAACATCTTTCGAAGGACAGGTGTGGCAACTCTTCTTCGACGGTGTGTCAAGAACGGGTCCGCGAGGAAATATCGTAGTAGGAGTGGGGGTAGTCCTCGTCTCCTCACAAACTATGTAATCCCTTATGCATTCTCATTAACTGAGCTATGTTCAAATAATGTAGTGGAATATAATACTCTCTTGATCGGGATGTAAATCGCCGATGAGATTGGCGGTAAAAATCTTGAAGCATACGGTGACTCAAAGCTCATCGTTAATCAAGTTCGCAGGGAGTACGAAGTCAGACATGAAGACTTAGTACCCTATTATAACGCAACTATCTACATGGCTGAGGGGTTTAGAAACTTTTACATCGACCATGTACCTTGCCAGCAAAATGTACATGCAAATGAACTGACATCTCTCGCTGCTTCCTTGGTTCTTCCAGCCAGAGTAGCAGAGAAAATACTCGTTTATAGCCATGACCTGTATTACCCAAGATTCGCTTTTGAAGACCACCAAAAGCCGACAGGAGACCATCAGGTCAAAGAAACTCTAAATACTTCAACAGGTCCAGAGCTCTGGAATTGGCGATTCTCGTACATCGACTATGCATTATAGACATCTCTCCTGATGACTCCAAATAGGCGGCTTCCATTAGAAAGAAAGCCTCTAAATTCTACTATAATGTAATCACGCGAACACTATATCGCTGATCACATAACGGAATCCTCTGCTGCCTATCAAATAAAGAGGCACATGAAATACTCAAAGAAGTGCATGACGGCATGTATGGAGTTCATCAGCCTGGTCTGAAGCTTGGAGATCGACTCCGAAGACTGGGGTATTATTGGGCAAAGATGATCCCTGATGCTATCGCTTATGCCAAGCAATGTCCACCTGTCAGGTCCATGGTGACTTCATCCACAAGGCACCAGGACATCTTCACCCTATAACTTCTTCCTGGCCATTTGAAATGTGGGGAATGGACATGATTGGTCCTATCAGTCCGCCTTCATCTAAAGGACATCAGTTCATCCTAACCATAACCGATTACTTCTCAAAATGGGCTGAAGTTATTCCCTTGAGAGAGGTAAAGACATCTGACGTGGTCAAGTTCATTAAACATCACGTGGTCTATTGCTTTGGCATGCCACGATGGATTGTCCATGATAATGGACCTCAGTTCGTCGGCCAAGCCTTTCAGAGATTTTGCGACAAGTTCAGAATCCAGAGTGTGTCTTTAACGACATACTATCTAGCTGCTAACGACCTTGCAGAAACTTTCAACAAAATCATTAGGAACTTCTCAAGAAATTCGTCTAAATAAGTCAGTACGATTGGGATGATGAGTTAGGTGAATGCTTATAGGCTTATCACATAATGGTGAGAACCCCGACGAAAGTTACACCATTCTCTTTGGTATACGGGTGTGAAGCCATACTTCCATTAAAGATCCAGATTCCATTTCTGCGTGTCACCCTGACAATGGAGATGACAAATAAAGAGAAGCATCGACTGCACCTCCAGGAGCTGGAGGCTTTAGACGATAAACGTCTGTAAGCTCAACAACAAATCAAGCTCTATCAAGCTTAAATTACCAGAGCCTTCAACAAGAAAGTCAAAGAGCGGACTTTCAAGGAAGGTGACATTGTCTTAGCAGTCAGAAGACCCATGGTGATAACACATAAGACTAAAGAAAAATTTTAACCCAAATGGGAAAGACCATTTGTAGTAGAGTCGGTTTACTTTAATTGAGCATATCGCCTTATAACCCCAGCGATGATATGCTCATGATGCTAATCAATGGCAAATTCTTGAAGAAATACTATCCTTGATAGTATTCTTCTCCTGATCAGGTTAATAATACACCTCTGATCAAAACTCCAGATCTAAGATATTTGAAAGAACCCCAAAGAAAAGTATTCTTTCTTCCTTCACTGGATCATATCACGGTCGATCAGTGTCAAGCTGATCAAGCGCTTGTTACATCATGATGCATGATGTAAACATTGAAGAAGAAACAAAATACAAGGCTTCGATTTTTAGCCTTGTTGCTCTTCTCTAGTGTAATTATGGACATCCGATGCCTCGACGGCTAAGAATAGAGGAAAATGTTGGCTTCCAAATCCAATATAAGTCTTCGACAACTCATCATGCTAAGAGGAATAGCATGGCTAGCCCAACTCAAATGGTAGTTGGTAAAGGTACACCAAATCTATTGATAGCTGAGGGTTTACTAAAAATCTTAAGGAACTTGTCCCATCCTCTCCTCCAAAATCCCCTATCATTTCTCTCCCACAGAATGGTAGGGCCACAAAAATACCTGTGTTCATTTCTCCAACGAAATGAGTTAGGACTTGTCACGTTAACAATAAACCTCTGACAAGCCAGATTTTCCAGCAAATTCAGTCAAGTTAATATTAAACATCTGACAACGAAACTCATTTAAAATCTCCACTGTTATGTTAATATTACACCTCTAACGGCGAATCCCCCATGTTCCTAGAAAATTAATGATTGTTATGTTAATATTACACCTCTGACAATTTATTTTATTTTCCACTAAAATACCCTACCAATTCTCTCCCATAGAGTGGTAGGTCCACAAGCTTAATCATTGTTAAGTTTAATACCACCTCTAATAATAGAAAGTTTCAATACTCCCTAGTGAGTACGGACTTCACTTGTCAATTCTCATTAATAGAATGACAAGTCCTCAAAATTGCTCATATCGCAAATCAATTCTTGTCATGTTAATATTACACCTCTGACATTCCAAACTTCACTTGTCAATTCTCATAATAGAGTGACAAGTCCTCTAAATTGTTCATATCGCAAATTAATTTTGTCATGTTAATATTACACCTCTGACATTCCAAACTCCACTTGTCAATTCTCATCAATAAAATGATAAGTCCTCAAAATTGCTCATATCGCAAATCAATTCTTGTTATATTAATATTACACCTCCGACATTCCAAACTCCACTTGTCAATTCTCATCAATAGAATGACAAGTCCTCAAAATTACTCATATCGTAAATCAATTCTTGTCATGTTAATATTACACTCTGACATTCCAAACTCCACTTGTCATTCTCATCAATTGAATGACAAGTACTCAAAATTGCTCATATCGCAAATCAATTCTTGTCAAGTTAATGTTGGCCCAAAGGCCATTATCCCAGTTATTTTGATGATAACAAAACATATTTAGTTATTTATTTATCATTTGTGTTTCAGAATATTTCAGGTTATTTAACAGGTTGTTTTTGACGGCTCCGCTAAAAGACTCACACATTTGGAGTTCGCCGCAAAAATGAAGATTCCTAAGCTATGCACAACTAGGATGCTATGGGATCAAGATGATGATATGAAGATCAAGACAAGACCAAGACAACAAAGAAAAACAAGAGTTGTATTTTTACTTTTATTTAGATATTTTGTCAAAGCTAGATATTAGAAGTAGAGCTATGGGATTATCACACACACACACACCTCTTAGTTAGGTTCATGGCTTCAAAAAGATTTTCAAATTCCATTTTCTAACTTAGATCTAAAGAGAACATATTTTGGAAATAAGATTTTTAGAAAAACAATAGTTTTGGGAAAAACAATTTTATGGAATAACAAGTTTCTATCAAAAGGATTTTTATCAAACTATTTTAACATGATAGAAGTATGACACATACTCATACTCTATGTTTTTACAAGTTCCAAAAATCCTACCCAAGACCCAAAACCAAAACCCAAGATTTTCTGGTTCTGGAAGTTCTGTTTTTCAGAACTCACAGTGACCGGTCGACCGGCCCGGTCGACCGATGTGCACAATACTGTGCACGTCTATATCAGTCGACCGACTCGGTCGACCGATGTTCACTTGCTTTCACAGGAGTTTTCGGTCGACCGACCCGGTCGACCGATGAACCCCAACGGTCACATTTTTGACCGTTGGCGGTCGACCGACCTGGTCGACCGGACTCTGTCAAAAGTTCTGACAGATCCAACAACTATTTTTTCTGACTGTTTTCTCTTTTGGGATTTGGTATCAACGAATTTGTGAGGCTGTTTTTGACCCCTATAAATAGAGGGTCACCTCATATTGATTAGACAACAATTGCAAAACAATTTTAGAGCCATCAAGAATATTTTACAAGAGATTTCTAAAGATTTCCAAGCTCTTCTTTTTAGACAAGATTTTCTCTCAAAAGCCAAAATTCCAATCACCCATCTTGAAGCCTACATCTCTACTTCTCTCTAGCCTAGCACTACACAATCCCATATATCTACATCTACATATTTGGTTCTAGGATTGTGCTTGGTGAGCTTTTGTAAAGTGATCAAGTGTTGATCACTCTTTTCTTACTTGAGTGAAGTTGTAGAGGCATCGGCCTCAAGGCGAGCTAGTGTGCTCAAGGTGGTGTTGCGGCATCACGAGAGACGGACAAGTGTGTCCTTGTATTGTTGATCCAGTGGGATCCTCAATAGTGGAAATCCTTCAAGTGTGAAGGCGGGGACGTAGAGCGTGGCTCGAACCTCGGAAACAACTCCTTGTGTTTGCGTTTGATCAAATCTCTCTAAACTCTATCTCTTTATTACTTACACTTTTATATTGTCTATTACTTGCAAGAATTTGTGTATTGTGCTAATTGTTTAGTTAATTTTTAAATTTCGCATTATTGCCATAATTCATATAGCCATCACCTATTCACCCCCCCTCTAGGTGATTTCAATTGGTATCAGAGCCTAACCCTACAACTTAGGTCTAACAACCTTAGGGAGATCCATATTTGGCTATATACATTTGTGTTGCATTTACATTTGCTTGTGCATTCATGGCATCCATGGACTTTTCTAGCATTAAATCCCCACCCAAGTTTGATGGTTTAAACTTCCCCATTTGGAAGGTGAAAATGAATCTCTTCCTTAAATCCCTAGGAGTTAGGGTAGCTAGGGCTATAACCAAAGATTTTATTGAACCCACTAGTGATGAGAGCACATGGTCCGAGGATACTTCCAAAGACTATGAGGCTAATGCTAGGGCACAATATGCATTGACCCAAGCATTAAATGAAAATGACCTTGCACGCATAATAAATTGTAAATCCGCATTTGAGGTTTGGAACATACTCATTGTGACTCATGAGGGAACGTCTCAAGTCAAGAGAGCCAAAGTTGACTTGCTACGTTCTCAATATGAGAACTTTTACATGTTTGATAATGAGAGCATTGATGACATGCTCACCCGTTTTACAAAAATAACTAATGCTCTTTCTTCCTTAGGCGACAAGATTGATAATGATCAAAAGATAAGGAAGGTGATTAGAGCTCTTCCCAAAGCTTGGGAAGTCAAGGCGACCACACTCAAGGAGCTTAATGACAAAGAGGAGATGGACTTCTCCGGCTTCATCGGAAATCTCAAGACGCATGAGATGGAGATGAAAGTTAGAGAAGAAAGGGAGGCACCAAAGAAGAAGACCATTGCCTTCAAAGCCACTCCTACCATACACGAAGAGGATGACTCATCGGAAGATTGCGATGAGGATTTCGCCATGCTCATCCGGAAGGTGGGCAAGATGTTTTACAAGAAGGGACGGCAAAGTAACTTCCGAAGAGGGAAGCCTCAAGGAAGGTACGAGAAGAAAAGAGATGAACCCGGTCCTTGTTTTCATTGCAAGAAGATCGGTCACCTAATTGCCGATTGCCCCGCTCTACAAGCAACCACATCCAAGAATGGGCAAAGAAAGAAGAAAGCCTTGGCCGCAACATGGGATGATTCGGAGTCGGAATCCGAAGAGGAGCACGACGCCGCCAACATGTGCTTCATGGCACAAGGAGACGACGCTTCTAAGGTAACATTTGATAACACTCTTGATGATGATGACCTCACTATGGATGAACTAGCACATTTCTTTGAGGAATTACAACATAGATATGAGATTTCGCAATCTCATAATAAAAAGTTAAAAAGGAAAAATGAGTCTTTGAGAGATAAGATTAATATAATTGAAAAAGAGAAAAATGAGTTATCTAGTTCTTTTGAAAAATTGAAAAATGATTTTGATAAGTATAAGGTAGCTAATAAAGGAAAAACCCCCATGATTTCTAGTGATAAAAATGTTTTTGTTGAAATTCAAAAACGTGTTGATTCTTTAGATAAAACTTTAAAGAAATGTGCATTTGATTTTAACAAGCTTGCATCTAAATTTCCTAAGGGAGTAGCTCAAGGGAAACATGTTCATCATAAATACTCCACACATAAACATGCACACACTCATAACCATGCTTTTATGTACAATAGTGGTAGAATTTATATTTGCACACATTGTGGCCGCAAAAGCCATTTAGAAAAATTTTGCTATGCTAAGAACAATGTAAAGAATAAATTTGTTTGGGTTCGCCCCGGATCTAACCCCAAAGGACCCACTAAGATTTGGGTACCAAAAGAGCCACCAAATTTAAATGATACAGGTATAGGTGGATCTACACCCTCCAAGACTTAGGAGGAGGTGGTGCCCGGGTGGTTGATGCATCGGAGCTTAAAGAACAAATCATGCATGCATCGCTATCGTGGAGGCACCTAATTTTGGAGATTGCCCGTAAATTGGTAACATCTCCATTTAAGAGTTTAATTTTGTATATACAATTGTTATAGGATTGCTAGTTTAATTTTATGCCTCATTGATACATGATTAGTATAAACTTGCAACTCTATCATGATTGTATATGCCATGTTAAGTTTTTGATTTTTAGTCATGTATACATATGTATAGAATTGATAGTTGGCTTTTGTACTCTATTGATATATGCTTGTATAGAACTATTTTTCTATCATGATTGTATATGTGCCTTGTGTTAACTTCTATATTTTTTTGTTTCATGCCTTGTTTTATGTATGTCCACATGTATAGGTTATTATTTGTGATTATATACTTGTATACATATACACATTATTTTCATAAATAAAAATAAACATTTGTAAAATTTTCTATTTAAACAAACACCTTAAAGATGGCAATTGCGCACCTCAACTCATTCAAGAGGAATCAAGAGGATGAAGTTCAGAACCCGTCACTGGGTATTCGGCTTCAACATCTTTAAAATCCTTGTTTAAATATGAAAAATTAAAATTTAAAAGGGATTGCATGAATTTTGATGTTGTATTAACTTAATGAAGATTTAAAACTTGTTGGTGTATTCCTATATGTTTATATATCACACCTATTTTGATTACAAATTATTTTAAAAATTTTTTTTGGGCTGATAACAGATTTCAGGCAAAGCCGGTCGACCGACCTATATAACCCCGGTCGACCGACTCTGCCTGAGAAGAAATTTTTATTTCTTTTCTGTTATCGGTCGACCGACTATGTGTCCCGGTCGACCGATCTTGCCTGCAGAGCTCTCGGGTTAAATCGGTCGACCGACCCGGTCGACCGCTCTATAGTTACAGAGCTCTCGGGTTGTTTCGGTCGACCGACCCGGTCGACCGATCGTCGTATTTTGCCCTATATCTGTGTTTTCTCTTCATTTTTTCTCTCTCTCTCTCTCACACTTCTCTCAGCGAACCGAAGACACCATCCTTTCTCCAAAAATTTATTTCTCTCCAAACTCTCAACCAAATCCAAATCAATTTAAAACCCATCTCAAATTCCTCATTCTCCTTCCAGATCTTCGATTTCAGGATCATCCAACCACCAGATTCGGAGAATTTCAAGATTTTCAGTCTAGGGTTTTGGATTTTCTCTGTTAAGGTAAAAATTCGATTTTTACTCTAAATTTCCATTTCTTGCTTAGGAATCTATTATCTATTGTCATCAATCTAAGTTTCTAAGCATCTAGATCGTGCCCTAAACTTGATTACACCTAAAAATCAAATTTTTATTCATCATGCCAAAGAGATCTCGTACTGAGAAGGGAAAGGAAGCTGCACAACCTTCCTCCCAAGCTCCTAGACCCATTCGCCCCTTTATAAATGATCTTGCAGCTGATAGATACTCCCATCTCTCCACTAGAAATATCAACTCAGGGAGATTTGTAACTATTCAGGATTTTGAACATCTAGGTATCCCTCAAATCTTGCAAAACAACAATCTAGTTGAGTTCTTGTCCATCAAGGAACAAGTCTACACCTCCCTTGTTCCTTACTTTTATGCCAATTTTGAATTCGATGAAAATCGGATCACATCTAGGGTTTTAGGTAGAAACATCGACATTTCTATAGGTCGATTTGCTAGGATTCTGCATCTCTCCACTGGTGGAGCAGATGTGTATTCTCATGATTTGCATGACTTTGAATTCCCGGACGGTGAGTCTGCGCTCACCGCCTCTACCTTGATCCACGGGGATGACAACCCCGGTCTAGTAAGGAATGAGGTTGTGAGTAGGTACACTCTCACTGCTCAGGTCCTTGCTAAGATTATTTTCTTCAACATTGTCCCCAAACATGGTGAGTATAGCCATGCTAGGGGTTGTGTCCCTTTGATTATCTTTTGCCTTCTTCGAGGCATTAAGGTAAATTTTCCTAGAGTCATAGCGTCTCATATGGGCTTTGATCAGATCCGTACTGCGGGTAGAAGCTTGCCCTACGGCATGCTTATCACCCATCTTCTTAGGGCCCTTGACTTTGATCTCTCCGCTGAAACTCCTTCCAATCCCTTGACCCACATCAATGGAGTTGTCCTGAAGATGATGGAAGCTCAGCTGCGTAGACACGCTCTTGTGCAACCACATCTTCCTCCTGCTGGTCCTGGCTCATCTTCAGCACCAGGATCTTCTTCTTCTGCAGCACCTGCATTTCCTCCTGAGTTACTTGCTCTTGTCTCTTCGGAGGTCCGCTCTCAGCTCGAGACACATCAGGCCTTGGCCGAGCAGCGCGACGCAGCCATTCGTGCAGAGTTAGATGCTCGTGCTCTTCAGGACGCTGCTTTTCGGGCGGAGGTCCGAAACGACATGTCATATTTTGCTGACTCCATGAGATTCGTGGATGTTCAGTTTCAGGCCCTTTTCTCAAAATTTGACATGCTCGTTCCTGATCGGACTCCGACTGCTTGTCGACTCCCAGCCACCGGTCCTCCATTTCCTCCCAGAGCTCGCTCTTCTGTTCCACCACCGCGCACCAGAGTCGATGGCATGGATCCAGAGGAGGTTGCTTCTTCAGAGGAAGGTGGTGATGATGACGGAGACGGCGATGACGGTGATGATGGTGCTGAGGAGTGACTTCCCCTTTTGATGATGTCAAAAAGGGGGAGAGTTATTTTGAGAGAGATATTTTGTAGTATTTGTGTTTGGCTTGTACTTGTATTTGGATATTTTGTGATGGACATGTAGTATTTGTTGTTGGGACATGTAGTATTTATTTTTACTTTGGACATGTATTTTTATGTGTTGTGGACATGTGTTGTGGACATGGTTATCTTTTGTTTTTATGTATCTCTTATTTATGTCATGTATGAACTCATTTCCTTCATCTATTCTATGACATGAGTATTTGGTATTATTTGTTGGCATGGAAATATGGTGTTTACCATTTACATATGTTTTCCTATATATGCATGTGTTGAGGGGGAGCTTCATTTGAAGTCTCTACCCAAAATATTTTGTGATAACTACATATGTTTTGCCATCATCAAAAAGGGGGAGATTGTTGGCCCAAAGGCCATTATCCCAGTTATTTTGATGATAACAAAACATATTTAGTTATTTATTTAACATTTGTGTTTCAGAATATTTCAGGTTATTTAACAGGTTGTTTTTGACGACTCCGCTAAAAGACTCACACATTTGGAGTTCGCCGCAAAAATGAAGATTCCCAAGCTATGCACAACTAGGATGCTATGGGATCAAGATGATGATATGAAGATCAAGACAAGACCAAGACAACAAAGAAAAACAAGAGTTGTATTTTTACTTTTATTTTAGATATTTTGTCAAAGCTAGATATTAGAAGTAGAGCTATGGGATTATCACACACACACACCTCTTAGTTAGGTTCATGGCTTCAAAAAGATTTTCAAATTCCATTTCTAACTTAGATCTAAAGAGAACATATTTTGGAAATAAGATTTTTAGAAAAACAATAGTTTTGGGAAAAACAATTTTATGGAATAACAAGTTTCTATCAAAAGGATTTTTATCAAACTATTTTAACATGATAGAAGTATGACACATGCTCATACTCTATGTTTTTACAAGTTTCAAAAATCCTACCCAAGACCCAAAACCAAAAACCCAAGATTTTCTGGTTCTGGAAGTTCTGTTTTTCAGAACTCACAGTGACCGGTCGACCGGCCCGGTCGACCGATGTGCACAATACTGTGCACGTCTATATCAGTCGACCGACCCGGTCGACCGATGTTCACTTGCTTTCACAGGAGTTTTCGGTCGACCGACCCGGTCGACCGATGAACCCCAACGGTCACATTTTTGACCGTTGGCGGTCGACCGACCCGGTCGACCGGACTCTATCAAAAGTTCTGACAGATCCAACAGCTATTTTTTCTGACTGTTTTCTCTTTTGGGATTTGGTATCAACGAATTTGTGAGGCTGTTTTTGACCCCTATAAATAGAGGGTCACCTCATATTGATTAGACAACAATTGCAAAACAATTTTAGAGCCATCAAGAATATTTTACAAGAGATTTCTAAAGATTTCCAAACTCTTCTTTTTAGACAAGATTTTCTCTCAAAAGCCAAAATTCCAATCACCCATCTTGAAGCCTACATCTCTACTTCTCTCTAGCCTAGCACTACACAATCCCATATATCTACATCTACATATTTGGTTCTAGGATTGTGCTTGGTGAGCTTTTGTAAAGTGATCAAGTGTTGATCACTCTTTTCTTACTTGAGTGAAGTTGTAGAGGCATCGGCCTCAAGGCGAGCTAGTGTGCTCAAGGTGGTGTTGCGGCATCACGAGAGACGGACAAGTGTGTCCTTGTATTGTTGATCCAGTGGGATCCTCAATAGTGGAAATCCTTCAAGTGTGAAGGCGGGGACGTAGAGCGTGGCTCGAACCTCGGAAACAACTCCTTGTGTTTGCGTTTGATCAAATCTCTCTAAACTCTATCTCTTTATTACTTGCACTTTTATATTGTCTATTACTTGCAAGAATTTGTGTATTGTGCTAATTGTTTAGTTAATTTTTAAATTCCGCATTATTGCCATAATTCATATAGCCATCACCTATTCACCCCCCCTCTAGGTGATTTCAGTTAATATTACACCTCTGACATTCCAAACTGCACTTATCAATTCTCATTAATAGAATGACAAGTCCTCAAAATTACTCATATCTATCAATTACTGTCATGTTAACATCACACCTCTGATAAGTCACTGTTAAGTTTAACACTACACCTCTAACAGTGATTAAATTACTGCCAAATTCAATATTAAACCTCTGACAGTCACTTTTCCTCAGGCTTCCATATCGAAGCTGAGATGAGCGATGCTAAGTTTAACATCACACCTCTAGCATCCAGTTCATTGTTAAGTTCAACAATACACCTATGACAATGACTTTTCCTCAGGCTTCCATATCGAAGCTGAGATGAGCGATGCTAAGTTTAACATCACACCTCTAACATCCAGTTCATTGTTAGTTCAACAATACATTTATGACAATGGCTTTTCCTCGAACTTCTATACCGAAGTCGAGATGACTAATGTCAAGTTCAAAATTACACCTCTAGCATTACCTCCACTGCTAAGTTTAACACTATATCTATGACAGTGGTATTTTCAGTCTTTCTAAATGAAACTGAAATTCTTACAGAGCTAAGTTAACATCACACCTCTATCTCACATCCTTGTCAAGTTAATATCACACCTCTGACAAGATTTAATTCAACCGGTTAAGTTAATTTCACACCTCTAACAGTAAAAATTCTCCTAGATTCCCAACGAGTCTAGTTTTTTACTTATTATTCTTGTCAACAGAATAGCAGGTCCACTTAAAAGTACTGTTAGGTTAGTATTATACCTTTAATAGTGTTTTCATTAAATCCCCAGCTGAGTTCTAATTACATTAATACTAAACCTCTAATGAATACTCAGTCATAACCCTCCATGGGAGTGAAAACTTTACTTATCATTCTCATCTGTGGATTAGCAAGTTCACAGAAACCATCCCACACTTGTCAAGTTAATATCACACCTCTGACAGTAATCTTAAATTTCTTAAATGGAATCTTCCAACTTTAACTTGCTAAGTTAAATATCACATTTTAGCAAATCAAAAGCGACCACTTCTATTTGTTTGATTTTCAATACATAGAGGAAGTCAAGACATATAAGAAGATAAGAAAATGTGTCATTTTTATTGATAATATATGAAAGTGATACAAGGCGCTCTCTTATACAATAAGATTGAGTGTTACAATAAAGGAGTACAAAGAAGTCCCTCTTGCTCAGTGAAAAGTTGCACTCACTCCTCAAAATATTAAAGACACACGAAGTTCGTCCTCTTGACTGTGGCTAGGAATAATGGATCAACTTCCTCTCCTCTTGAGAACAATGGTGTTTCTCGAGGTCAAAATGCAGGGGAACATTCTGATTCCACCCAACCAACTGGTGTGAAGGTCTACACGAGGCCATAATTCTTCGCTTAATGAGCATCTCTACCACCAGAAAGTTATCGAACGAGCATTGGTTTTTATCGCTATCACTTCTTTGAGTAAGATTGGTGAAAGGAGGATCGAAGACTTTACTGGTGATGTTCTCTTTCCCGTGGCCTTCAAAAGCGCCAAACCCACTATGACCATGAAGAGCCCGGGGCATTACAGGTGCGTCATGTCCAATAAGGCCTTGATGGGTACCAGTAACCGCGCGGATCCTCCTTGCCCTTGGACAGGAGCTCTGACTTCCCGAGTGCTCGCCAATCAGATAGGCTGGCCAGTCCAAATATTCTCCCATGAACCTGGCACGCCCTTGGATAGGAGCTCTGACTTTTCGAGTGCTCACCAATCGAATAAGCTGACCGGTCCAAATGTTCTCTTATGAATCCGGCAAGGACACTATCGATATGGCCAAAACCTGCAAGAAACAAAATCCCAAGGGTTAAAATTCTGTAAAAATAGAAAACAGAAAGCCAGGAACATAAATATGAGAATGAAGTCATGGACCCCAGACGCGGATTAAACTGATGCAGGGATAGAGAATATGAAATGCAGACGCAGTCTGGTATTAAACTCTCGTCTGATATATGAGACGCGAGGCATAAATCAAAGGTGCAGATGCGGGTCATAAAAACTGCCTGAGGCAACTCCAAGATATAGAATTCGCCATACTCGCATCTGAGAAGCAGGGCTTATCATGTTCATGTCCAGAGAGCTCAAAAGAAAAAACTTGAAATTCTCTAAGTCAAGAACCCCAAACGCGAGCTTCATATGCAAAACTCGTGTTTCAAGACTCAAATACAGAGTTCACCACACTCGCGTCTGAAGAACTTGAGACTTAGACTTTGAAGTTAATGAGCTCGTGTTTTATCAAGTAATGTAAAAGGCACGCATTTGCAGAGCAGGCAAACATGAATCCCAGGAGAAAGATTTTAGAAAGAGATCAAGAGACAGAGTCTCTTCATGGACGGGGATGACATAACTTTCGAAAGACCGAGTTTTATCATGGCAAAAGTCAGTTCCTACCCGAAGAAGAATTCTCTAGAAGTTGGGCTTCATTTATCAAGGCACGGTTTAGAAGTTGGACTTCATTTGTCAAGGCACAACCGTAAAAGCACTTAAAGTGATGCTTTTTAATCTTGAAATCACTTAATATTGATAATTTTCGAAGAAGATTGAAAGAAAGCATGAAAGCTTTGGGTTCTTTTTGTTCTTCAGAACACATGCCCTTGAAGGGAAGGTGGACAATCAAGACGAAGTCCCTCAGAGCGCATGCTCGCAAAGAAAAACAGTCGAGATGAATGACTGTTAAGAGGCTGAAGCCTCTTTATAGGCTCGCTAGAAGACCTATAATTAATGGCAAAAAAAATCAAAACCATCAGCCTTAATTTCTGCACGAATATCAAATCCAGTATGGATGAAACACATGGATTTTTACTCTGAAAAACACCAAAGATGCAAGTCCCCAACCGTCATTGTCGACTTGGCATTGAAAGATCTAACAAAATCTTTAAGACAGATTGCATGTGACGCTTTGGAGGCTGCGTCGTGAAGTCCGCGTCCTTTCACAAGACTTGAAGCATGTGCCCTGCAGTCCGCGTTCTTGCATAGATCGAAGGCCGTGTACAGAAGTCCGTGACCATTCACAAACCTGAGGCCCGTTTTCCCTTTTATCAAATTGAAGAAGCCAGAACCGCGTCCTCTCAGCAATCCAAAGCCGTGTCCTCTCACAGAGCCAGAGCCGCGTCCTCTCAGTGATCTAGAATCGCGTCCCTCAATAATTCAGAGTCGCGTCCTGAAGTTTGCGTCCTTTCACAAACTTGAAGTCCGTGTTCTCTTGATCAAATTGAAGAACGCAGGTTTGCACTACTATCAATAATTCAGAGCCGCGTTCTATCAAAGGGCTTGAGTCGCGTCCCCTCAATAAATCAGAGCTGCGTTTCTCTTGACAAATTAGAGCCGTGTCTCTATTACAAATGTGAGTCACGTCTCAATCACAAACTCAGTGCAGCCTGAGTTTATTCTCATTCATTCATGACCGCGTCTCCTTAAAGAAGGACCGCGTCACCCCCATGAAGTCTCCGTTATTTTAGCAAAATAAAGGATGCGTCTCCACTTCAAAGACCTTGCGTATTGGCAAAGAAATAGGGCTGTATTTCTTCAATAAGAAGTTTGTGTTACTTCGATCAAGTGAGAGCTGCGTCTCCACTTCGATAAGACTCCTGAGGCCCGCGTCTCCAAGGCAACATGACCTCTGCGTCTATAAGACTTGCATTCAGTTTTTACTTCTGCAATCAGTTCTACAGTACACTGACACAAGCAGATGACTGTTTGTCCTAGATTCAATAGTACACCAACAACCAGTTTAGAGCATCGAGGAGATCCAGACTGCGTATCAAGATACTTACAACGATCAGTTTTAGTGGCTTCAAAGAGTTTAACAGTATACTCATGAAGACCAAAATTCAGACAAGATCAAGCTCAAAATATTTCAGAAGATTGTTAGCCCATTCTTCAGAGCATTGCTGCTAAAAGAAAGTCTAAAGTATTTTGAAACCCGTCTCAGTCAACCATGGAGTTTTAAAAACTTTGGAGGGAGTTCTGTAGACTGTCTAAAATGTTGGCCCAAAGGCCTTCCACCCTACTTTTGATGATGATTAACTCATGTAGTTATGTTTACTAATAATCTTGTGTTGTTTAAGTTTCAGATTCATTAGCAAGATATTAGTTGGTGATTAGCTTCAACAAAGGAGTTTAGAAGCTTTTCATGGTGATTCCAGGGCCAAAGCATCAAGATCATACCTTGCCTAGCCCATGGATGGAGTTTTGGAGCAAGTCTACTTGAAGATGAAGATCATCAAGAAGACTTAGGTATCTATAGTTTAGATAGTGTGTTTAGATCCAATTTGTAAAGCTTAGTATAGTTGATATGCTCAAGTGCACACAACACACACGATTTATGTTTTGGATTTGATTTTCATGAATAGTTTGATCAAAACAAGTTTACATGGTTTATATGTATAATAGATGTATTCTAATTATACATACATGCTTACACTTCCTATACAAACTTATTTTGACTATCTTATTCATGTATTGAAAAAATCAAGTTTGATAAAAATACAAGTTTTGTTTTTTGATAAAATTTGCAAGACTCAAAAATGAATTGATATGATTGATATATGTCTTGAAATTTTTATCACAAGTTTGTGTTTTAATATAAAATGTTAAAACAAGTTTTGTGGATTTTTAGAAGTCTTAAAAGATTTTTCAAAATATTTTTAAACTATTTTTCTGACCCAGATTTCTGTTCCAGGCTTCAACCAGTCGACTAAGTCAATTGACCAAGTTGACTAGGATGAAGTCGGTCGACCGGGCCGGTCGACCGATGTGCACAAATCTGTGCACGTTTGGCAGCACTGGGACGGTCGACCCGGACGGTCGACCGGTCTGAGAGCAGTGCTCTCTATTTGTTTGGGTCGACCGTGCCGGTCGACCGTGGTTGCCCAACGGTCACAATTCTGACCGTTGGCGGTCGACCGGGCCGGTCGACCGTCAGCCTGTCAGGCTGCCACATCAGCCTAACGGCTAGTTTTCTGATGGTGGTATAAATACCCCATCTCTTGGGCTGTTTTGACAAGACTTTTGACAAGAAAAATTTCAGAGTTTGTTTAGTGTTTAAACAAGTTTTCAAAAGAGTTTTTGTGCTAAAAAGATTTCATCCTTATTGTTTTGGGTTTTTGGAAAATCAAAGAAAATAGAAATTTGGGATATTTGTATTGGTTTTCATTCTCTATCTTTTACAAGAGTTTTCCCAAGTATTTTCTTTATTGCTTGTTTCCAAAAACACCTAGTTTCCACACTTGAGCTATCTTCTATCCTAATCTATTTAGGATCATTTGTTTTGTGGAAAAAGAGAAAAGAAAAGAGAGATTGAGTTTGTGGTCTTTGGAACCACTTATTGTAAACACCCTTGTTCTTGTTGTATCCCTCTTTGGTAGAGGTGATCGAGTGATTGGTTTGCTCCCTCTAGTGAGAGGTGGAGTGTTGGTTTGTAAACCCTCTTCGGTAGAGGTGTTGGTTGTTGGTGTTTGGCTACGGGCCTACCCCTCGGTTGTGAGGTGGTTGTTTGAGAGAGGAGTTTGGTACTCCCTTGTTCTACAAATCCTTCTCGGTGAAGGTTCCCTCGGTGGGAGTCCTCGGTGGACATTATAGTGGATTGGAAATCCTACACGGTGGTGTAGGCGGGGATGTAGACCAATGTGCTCGAACCTCGAAACATATCATTGTGTTTGCGTTTGATCCACTTGACTCTCTAACTCTCTCTCTTATTCATTTGTGCAAAGCATCATATTTCATTCATATCATCATATCATATTTGCGTGTGTTGAGCATAATTCATATTGTCATATCATATCTATTTGCTTGTGTTGTGCCTTGCATAATTCACATTGCTATATCTTGTATATGCTTGGTTGTTTGTGTGTGCCTCACTTGTACTTAATCAACAAGAGCTTCACATAGCACCTCAACCCATTCAAGAGGAATCAAGAGGAGTTAGTCTAGAGCCCTTCACGGGGAATTCGGCTACACTTGTTGATTGTATTAAGTGTGTTGCAATATTTGCATTAGCTTCTGCATTTAGCGCATTTAGTTCACTAGATTAGCACTTACACCTATTCACCCCCCCTCTAGGTGTTTTTTATAAAAATCACTGAAGATAAGTCATCAGAGAACATGGTCTATATTCTAGATGAGGAGCTAATCATAGTCACTCGTGTAATGCCAAGACGCAAAGCATGAAGCCCGCACCTTAACATCAGTATAATACCAAGACGCAGGTCGAAGCCTGCGTCCCAGCTGCACTGTAATAACCAAGACACGACTTGAAGCCCGTGTCCTACATCAGTACAGTACCAAGACGCGAGGGTTGAAGCTGCTCGACATCGCTACAATCTCAAGACGTAGAGCCTGAAGCCCGCGTCTGGCAGAGTTTGAAACTCACGTCTAGTAAGGTTCAGAGTCAGCATCTGAAACACGAGGCTCGAAGCCCACGTTTTGACTACAGAGAAGTCCTGCGTCTCGGTTATAACTGGCCTCATTACTATGTCAGTTACTGTGAATGTAATGAGGAGAGTTAACTGCCATTATGGAGGATTTTTAGGAGACAGTTTTACCCCATGAATCCCTATAAATAGCTGAGTTTGCTACTGAAGAGGGGTTAAAAGTTTTTGGTCAGAAGTTTTAAAAAAACCAGAACTTTATCTGAGGAATACAAAAGAGTTCAATCTTCTAACAACTTGCTGAGTATAATTTTATTCTTGCCTTAAGTCTCTTTGAGATTTTATTAGACAGGAGCTGTGCTACTCCGTCTATAGTCCAAAGAGAAGATTCCCAGAAGATTGTTATGTTCACCCGGTCAATGAAAAATAAGATTCACTTTTCACCGCCACATCAAGAACACAACATTAAACAAAGATAAGATTTGAGCTTGAATATCTTCTTTCTCTTGTAATCGAAATTTTTGAGGTTGTTGTAATCTTTCATTTATTCAAGAAAATTTTATTATGATCCTCTAAATTTTTCCTGGACCAAACAAAATATTATCTCAAGGTGGTTCCGGTGGCGATCGGATTGGGTCAAATATTAATACCCGATCAAAATAATATGGTGATTCACGGAACCTACCTTTATTGACCTCTTTTCTATTTACATATTTACAATCCCCGATATGAATAGGATCATGCAAGATCCTATCATGAAAATCATCCCCTTCATATGACCAGTCTTGAAAAATTATCACAAAGTCATTATAGTCTATACCTATGTCCAACAATAGAATGTGATTTGGTGGAATGGTTGATTTGGGCTCTAGAGTGATAGGCTCGAGATCCATTACTAACTTAGAAAAATCAAGTATAGGTTCGAAGTCAGTATTGGTTCAATAGTTGAGTCCAAATCAAAAAATTGAAATTCACATTCTCTTCCCTTCAATGGAATGTGATTATCCAAAATAGGTGGTTCAGTTTTAAGACTATGTATATGGGAATCAATGTCTGCTGGGAAAATGAGTCCAAATCAGTTAAGGATATCGGAGTCAACATAGATTCGAAAATAGGAACTGAATCACAAGTTTGGGGATCGGGTTCACATTCATATTCAAATTCAATTTCATTGAAATGAAAACTTGCCAATTTGTTAATAAGTTCATATTGGTCAAGTTCAAGATTTGTGGTGAAATTAAATCTTGGTCAAAGTCTCCAAGACACCATGATTCTTAGTTTTCATCAATATGGCTAGAAGTGTTGGGAATAGTCAAAAATTGAGTGGGGTGAGTTTCTTTATTCTACGCATGTTTTTCAATCGACTAAGTCTGAGTTTCCATATTCCTATGCATGTTTTTCAATTGACTAAGTCATGCTTCTATCATATCGAGAGATTAAGAAAAATAATTGTCAGACTGAATTAGGTTTTTCATACTCCTATCTAAGTCCATAGGTTCTTGTTCTTGTTGTGGGACTTGAAAAATGGAGTAAGGATCTTGAATTTGAAAGTTTTGTGGGAACTATAAGTCTATCATTTTTAGTTTTTGTTCTTAGGACTCAATCATGGCTTCTATACTCTTAGTCACCTCAGATTTTTCTTCTATGAGTTGATCATGACGAGAAAAATTTGAAGCTGAATGTTGGAATGGTGGTTGACAATATGACTCGGGGGGAATTGTATCCCCATTGACTCTATAAAGAATACTGATGATTGTTCTTGTCTTGTTCATAATATTGGGACTAGGGCATGTATTTATTTAGATAAGACCAATTCAACATGCTTGGTCGGTTAAAGTTTTAATATGTCGGGTTGGTAGTATCTGAGTTAAAAAAGATCAGTGTGAAGTATAGATCACCATATGTATTGGAATAATTATAGTTGTAATCCATATCACAAAGATGTCATCAACAAAAACAAAAACAAGCAAACAAACAAACAAACAAAAAATCTATCCTAACTTAGGGTAGACCTTAGAGCTAGACAACTCCTAACTGGTAAGACTGTCCACAGGGGGTATATTGCAAAATTTGACCATAAGTTAATCGGCCAGATCAGGGCAAGACTGGTGGAAGGTATCCGCACTAAAAACGACGTGCCTAATTAAGCTAAACCACCAGCCTTCGAGGTTTCATCTCTCAATCCCTAACCTTTGATATCAATTTGACAATAGTCAAATTCTAATTAATTTTTCCCTTAGGTCTGTCTCCTGTTGAGTCCGAGATGTTGTAACACCCCGTTCCCGGAATACGTAATCAGATACATATTCTGATTTTGATCATATTTTTTATTTTCTTCCCATATTTGTTTTTCCTTTGTATTTATTATGATATTGTTTTGTATTGGATCTGGATTTCTGGACTCAGAGTCAGTCTGAGTCCGAATCGGGAACCTGATACCAGCGTACTATCTGATTTTAACTTTTTGATAGTCCAATTTAATCGATTTTACTTTCAAACATCGTTTTCTAATATTTTAAATTTTTAATGATTTTCTGAAAATTTTCAAATTTATTCTGCAAAATCTTCAAAACCGATGTCGATCGGTATCGCTGACTGATTCTCAGATTTTTTAATTTACAATTGGAGTTGAATTTCTAGAAACAGCTTTCACATTACTTCTTAGAATTCATTTTTATCTTATTGCATTTTTGAAGGTTTTTCTAAATTTATTAAAATTCGACTAGGTTTGATGTCGACCGATGTCACCGATTGATTCCAAGATTTTTAATTTGAAAATAAAGTTAAATTTTTTGAATTCAATTTCACCATGCATCTTAAAATATCAGTTTCTATTTTTAAGGATTTTTTAGAACATTTTTGAAACAGTTAATTTTTGCCCGATTTAAATAATAATATTATTTCCCAATTATTTTCCTTTCTTACTTTTTCCTTCTCTTTTCCTTTAATGAATTCTCTTATTTTATTCTACTTATTTATTATTTAATAATATATTTTTTATCTATTTTATTATTTTCCTTTTAATTCCCTTCTTTTTCTCCTTTTCTTTCTTTTCTTTTTCTTTTATTTTCCCTTTTCTCTTTCTTCTTTTCTTTCCCCCTACCTGCTCCCTGCCTTCCCCATCCCCTGCTAGCGAACCACAGCAACACCAGCAGCCCATTCTCCCTATCTCCATCGTACTCTCCCCTTCTCTTTCTTTTTCTCTCTCTTTTTCTCTCTCTCATTCTCTCTATCTCCCCAATTCTCTCAATTTTCTCTCTCCCACCAACTCCCAACCTCCTCCTCCTCTTCCCTTGGGCCACCGCCGCTTGCTCTACAATCAGAGCGTCGTCATCCCCTTGGCCGATGCCTCCTGCAAACACTCTCTCTCCCCCTCTCTCTTCTTCTCTTCTTTCTCCTTTTTCTTTTCTTTCTTCCCTTCTTTCTCTTTTCTTTTCCCCCTCTTTTATTCCTTATTTTCTCTCCCCCTTCTCTTGCCGCATTCACTCTTTATCTTTCATTCTTTTCTCTCTCCTCTCTCTCCTCTCTCTTAAAAATAAATATTAATATATATATATATATATTAATATGAATTAGTGGCATGCACGTGCTCTTGGGATTTTCAGATTTTATGCCATTTTTCAAAGATATAGGCGATTACCTTTTCTAGGATAGGGAGTACTCTTTTTCGGTATTTGTATTGGGCGAGTATTTTCTACTATTGTTACGTACTGGATAAATGCTATTCTGGCTTTTAATACATGATGCATCGTTATGCGAGTTGATATATGATATGCGAGTGATTTTCTAATATTAACATGCTTTACGAATAACTATTGGTTGTTATTGTAACTCATTGAGATGGTATTGTATGTGTATTGAATATGCCTCCCACTTCGCTCAGCTTCGCATAGATATTTAATAAATTAATCTATTATTATTATAGATATGATTGTGGAGAGTTTGAAATGTTTAACTATATTTTCCTCCTGTATCATATTACATGACCGGATGATTGCCTAACATATGATGTTGTGACTCTGTATTCAACTTACCTGATATGGACATGTTAATTACCTGACATTTGATATCTGACACCTAATACTTGACATGTAATCACTTAATACCTGATCCCTGACACCTGATATCTGATCCTGACAATTGACATGCTATCACTTGATACTTGACATATGCTATCACTTGGTACTAATACACTTGACCTGATGTTGTGACACCTGATTGGACATTATTATACTTGACACCTGTATTACATTACCTATTCATGATTATCACTTTTATGGGGCCTTGACATGATTATTATACTACTACCAGACATCTGGTACTCCTGAACTCCTGTATTCCTATATCTTCTGTACTTATGTCCCCGACTGTTACTCTTGTTAATAGCACGGTCATACCAGGGTCCGGCAGAGCATGCTGCCTGGTATCGGAATGATGAGGATGTATTCCACGATCATATTAGCGTCCGGGGAATCCTGAATGGAACTAAGTGCCACACAAACCAAAGTGCCACGCCACACACGTGGTGGGGGTCACCTCTTAAATCTGTAGGGGCCACCTCTAAAAACCATTCCCCACAAAGACCAAAGTGCCACATGAACTAAAGTGCAATGCAATATACGTGGTGGGGGCCACCTCTTGAATCTGTGGGGCTATCTCTTGAATCTATTCTCCAAGAAAATTAATCAAGTATCAAGTGATAGCATGCCATATGTAGTAAGATATGTTACAAAATAATTCTTCCTCCTTTCTGTGCCGCCTGGTGTAAGCGTGATAAGCATTCTCAGAGATATTAATACACACACATACCTGTACAATAATAATGTCAGGAGCATATGTTAATTAGTCTCTCCCTTATTCGAATAATGATACCCGCATATCGGAGTTTGGATGAGTTCTACTGAAAGTGCAGGCTCCAGCGTGAACTGTCAGTGTTGTGGGACACCGATGGAAAAGGGACAAGAATAACAAATAATACTGATGATTATTATTGGATAACTTAAATTCAACACACTAATTTACCCATGCACGTAACTTGTCCTATTATTATAATTTAATAGTTTATTTTGTATGACTTGAGCTAGACATTCTATTTTACTATATGTGATTTCTAGGTCATAACATGGGATATCTTGACCTCTTGTTTACTGACTTGTACCAACATTGCATGTTTACGTGTACCTATGCCCTCAACACTATTTTCTATACATGTTTTCTGATTCAGATTATCGATATACAAGTATTACTTGATTCTGATTTACTAATAATTCTCTAATTTTCATTTATGTTACTGGTCATTGCCTGTACCAGTATGTTTGAACTACATGACTTGATCATGTGCTGCGTGACTGCCTGAGCATGCCAACTGGCTTTTTCTTACGTACTCACTGGGTTATTTTCTGACAACCATGTGCCTTCATGTCCAGATCCAGGAGCTTAAACTGTGGTGGCCTTCTGTAGTTGATCAGAGTGTGCAACGAAATCATGGATTAGCGGTTGTCTGTCCGGAGCTCTTTTTCTTCTAGCCCCCCTGATCGGCTTGCGAGATTCTCTTCTTGCTACTCATGAGTATCTTTATATCCTTTTCATGCCTTATAATCATACTCTACATCTTTTTGATGTAATATTCATGTTACGTTAGATTATACCCTGTGATGAAATATGTACTTGTATTTTTCTATTAGAATGTATATTACCATTGTGCTTCCGAATTTTGATTCTTACCTATACAAATGTTTAGCGAATATATGTGAGGGCATTTTCACCCTGCGTATATACATCACAGTGACGTTTTCGTACCCTCATGATCGGGACGTTACAGGATGGTATCAGAGTTTAGGCTCTTACATCTTCAGTACAACCAGTTAGCAGATTAATGTGATATTAATTTGCAATTGGAGCGCATGAGTCATAGTTATACTTTCCATACCACAAGTACAAAGTTTTCTATTTCTTCTTCATAATCCTTCCCTTGGGTCCTGAAATCCTTCCATCTTTCATATCTCAGTTTTCCATCACCCTTTAAACAATTCAGACATGAAAAGACGAGAAAATAGTGATGGCTCTGACTCTTCTCTGGGTGGCCCCAGTGAAATAGATGATGATATGATGAGATTTCTGCAGAGTATGATGAAAATCAACAAAAGCAGATGGAGATTTTACACCAAAGATTATTGACGGCGCCCCCGTGAACAGAGACCAGGGAATGTGTCCGATTTCAGAAGACTGTAACCTGCCGTGTTTTCTGGTACTAAAAGGCCATTGGATGCAGAGCAATGGCTGATAGATATAACAGATCTTATGAAGACAGCTCGAATCCCAGATGAGAACCATATGGAAGTGACAAAGATACAACTAAAGGATGTGGTCAGAACTTGGTGGTTGGCAGAAAAATCGAGACTAGAGAAGCCTATCACTTAGGATCAGTTCTTGAAAAGTTTCTATGAAAGGTTCTTCTCTAAGATGACACAGAAAGAGATGGAAGAATAGTTTATCAGACTGCAATAGTGAAATAGAATAGTAGCTGAATATGCGGCATAATTTCTAAGACTTAGCCGGTTCGCACCTTACATGGTGATTGATGAAGAAAAACCGCCAGCAGGTTTTAGCAAGGCTTGCAAATAGATATTCAGATGTTCTGTATACCACAACAGCTGAAGACATACTCCCAAGTCGCACCATAGCCCGTGACATAGAACGGGGTCTAGAGAAGAAGAGTAGGAGTCAGAAGCAGATTGAGTCAGCGAAGCGGACATTGCAACAGATGGACAGAGAAGTCTCAGTCAGGCCCATTGATGCCCCGCTAACCATTCATCCTCCCCAACCTCCTACTCAGCCAGTGGTATGCGGGTACTACAGGGCCCGGATATTTACAGCAAAACTGTCAAATTACAAATGGATCATGTTTGAAATGCGGATCTAAGAAATATTTGATGGTTGAGTGTCCGTTTAATAAGGCAAGGAATGCTACACCAGTTCGGTTAACGCTTCAGCACCACCAGTGATAAAGAACCCGAGACCTGTTGGCAGGAGAGTCCCACTTCCTCCTCAGCAGCATACTTACGATCAGGCACAGAGAGAAACAAGATTAGAAGCAGGTCACAGAAGAAGCCAATATTATAATCTAACCACAGTAGCCGAAAATATAGAAGCAAGATATGGTGTCCAATACCTGGAACAGGAACCCTGAAGGTGTCACCGTAGTCATTATCCCCATTTTATCACATCTTGAGATGGTAATCTTTCTTATTCTTTCCACTATTTCATATTATTATTGTCAACCCTAGTCCCTTTCATGTTCATCTCCTTCCTTATTAAAATTTTGAGGACGAAATTTTATAAGGTGGATGAAATGTAGCACCCCACTCCCAAAATATGTACTCAGCTACGCATTCCGACTTTGATCATACTTTTTGTGTTTTCTTCCTGTATTTATTTTTCTTTGTGTTTATTTATGTGGATCTGGATTCCTGGACTCAGAGTCAGTCCGAGTCTGAACCGGGAACTTGATAGTAGTGTACTATCTGATTTAACTTTTTTGATTGTCTGATTTGACCAATTTTAGTTACAAATATCAATTTTTAACATTTTAAATATTTTATAATTTTCTGAAAATTTTCAGAATTATTCTGCAAAATCTTCAAAACTGGTTTCGATCGGTATCGCTGACTGATTTCTGGATTTTTTTAATTTAGAAATGGAGTTGAATTTCTAGAAATAACTTTCATATTACTTCTTAGAATCTCATTTTCTATCTTAATACATTTTTGGAGATTTTTCTGAATTTATCGAAATTTGACTGGGTTTGGTGTCGACTGTATCACCGGTTGATTTCAGAATTTTAAATTTAAAAATCAGGTTGAATATCTTGAATCTGATTTCACCATGAATCTTAAAATATTATTTTCTATTTTTAAGAATTTTTGGGAACATTTCTGAAACAGTCAATTTTTTACCCGATTTAAATAATAATATTATTTCTCAATTATTTTCCTTTCTTACTTTTTCCTTATCTTTTTCTTTACTTAATTCTCCTATTTTATTCTAATTATTTATTATTTAATAATATATTTTTTACCTATTTTATTATTTTCCTTTTTTCTTTCTTTTTCTCATTTTCTTTCTTTTTCTCCTTTTCTTTCATTTCTTTTTTTCTTTTTCCTTTTCTCTTTCTTCTTTTATTTCCCCCTACCTACTCCCTGCCTTCTCCATCCCCTGCCAATGAAACACAACAACAACAGCAGCCCATTCCCCCCATCTCCACCGTATTCTCCCCTTCTCTTTCTTTTCCTCTCTCCCTTTCTTTCTCTCATTCTCTCCATCTCCCCCATTCTCTCAATTTCCTCTCTCCCACCAACTTCCAACCTCCTTCTCCTCTTCCCTTGGGCCGCCGCCACCGCCTGCTCCACCACCAGAGTGTTGCCACCCCCTTGGCCGCTGCCATCTCCTCCCTCAAACACTTTCTCAACCCCTCATCTTTTTCTCTTCTTTCTTCTTTTTCTTTTCTTTCTTCCTTTCTCTCTTTTCTCTTCCCCCTATTTATTCCTTATTTTCCCTCCCTTTTCCAGCAACTCTCTCTTACTCTCTCACTCTAATTTTCTCTTCCTTCCCCCTTCTCTTGCCGCATTCACTCTCTCTTTCATTCTTTTCTCTCTCTCTCTCTCCTCTCTCTCCCCTCTCTCATTCTCTTTCATAAATAAATATTAATATATATATATATATATATATATATTAATATGGATTAGTGGCATGCACGTGTTTTCTTTGGATTTTTTGGATTTTACGTCATTTTTGAGGATTTAGGCGAGTACCTTTTCTGGGATTGTGAATATTACTTCTCTAATGTTTGATATATGTCATGCAAATATAATTTCTCTAATGTTATATGTGCTTCGCATATGCTCTTCAATATTTTCATGATACATGCTATATTGTTCTTAACTGTACTATATTTTATATTGGCCGAGTATTTTCTACTATTATTACATGCTGGGTGAATGCTATTCTGGTGTTTAATACATGATACATAACATGGAGTGTTTCCTATTATTACTACATGCTTTGTGAATACTATTTTGATGCTTGATATATGAATTGTGAGCACCTTCCCTTTGGTTATATTGTCATTTATAGTTGGGCCTTGGTGGCCTTACTGTAGACGATCAGAGTGCGCAGCGGAAGCGTGGATTAACAGTTGTTTGCCCAGAGCCCTATTTCTTTTAGCCTCCTTGATCGGCTTGCGAGATTCTCATCTTGTTACTCGTGAGTACTTTTCTGTCTTTTTCATATTGCATATTATGCCTTTTCGCTTCTTAGTGATCTAATATCCTTGGAATATTATCATGCTCTGTGATGACTGTGAACTTGTGCTATTATTACTGGAATGTATAAAATCACAATACTTCTGTACTCTGATTCTTACCTGTACTGATACTTAACGTATATATGTAAGGATATTTCCGCCCTACGTATATACATCGCAGTAATGCCTCCGTACCCACGGGATCGGGGTGTTACAGATGTCTCTAGAGCCAATGTCTACTCAATTTTAGTTAGGCTTGAGTTAGTGAGTGAGAAAATTGTCCCCACGTAATCTCGTTTATAGGATAAGCCCTTAAATCAATTTAGTACAATGTATACATGTATATGAAAAACAACACTTAAGTAATGTAAACAATTCAAAAGTATTCCTATACTACATGCAATGAACACTTACCTTTACTTCAGCACTCTTTAACAGTAATGTAAAATGTAAATGAAATTAGACAAATGTTTAAATATAAAGTCTAAACTGTTTTTAACATTTACAAGTAGCAATTTACTGTTGAGGTCAGAAAAGTATGTACAGTGAGTTAAACAAGAATATAAATAGCTGCAAAACTTTAAACTTTGCAATTCAACTAATCTGTAAAAAATACAAGTTAGTAGTTTACTCAGATTGCTGCGAGAATGCGGCAAATCTGAGGGTTCTGGGCTCTGCTTTCTTGAGTAAAATCTAGGGCCACTTATATGTCTACTGCAGCAAAAATTTTCCTGATATCTCCTCCTACACATAAGAACAGAGAAGAAAGTTAACCCAAATAGTAAATTAAAAAGAGTTACTATCGTCTCTCCCCGGTAACGGCACCAAAATTTTGATTGAGATTTTACCTGCACAGTAAATACAGAATTTTAGAAATTGTGCAAGGTTCTCACTTCTACCGCGATAACAAGTGGCTATGTGGGTCGTGATCTACAAGGAGGGACTAGCGATGGAATCTTTTAATAAGTTCTCTTTTAGGTCACTAAAGATTGTTAAAAGTTATTTTTTTGTTCTTGAAAAAAAAGAAAAAAAAGTCATTATTAAGTTAAGAAGAAAGTGGTAGATTGAGAAGGTAGAGAAAATAGAAAATGAATTTATACAAAGAAAGTGAAAAAGTGAATAGAGTTAAGAGCTGACTGTGATCAAAACAAAATATTAAAAGAAAGGAAGAAAAACCCTAAAAGTATTTACTTACCTCTTCTGCCTTGCTTATCTTTGATCCGTATTGATGATGTACCTTGGCTTGAAGACAGTTGAAGCATGACATATAGGACCTTCCCCATTCCCGTTCTAAACTAGAAAATGAAGGTGCAAGCTACACTAACATAGAAATGCTATCCATCAACATAAGACATCAACAACACTTGCAAGGGCAAGCCAAAATCGAGGCTATCAGAGTCATTTAGATTTACAAACACAAAAGAGGGAAGCAAACAAAAACAAGAGTAAAGAAGAAAAGAAAATTTTGATTTGATTCAAATAACAATAAAGAAAAGACTTACTTACACTAGTGTCACCCTCAGTACAAGCTTCTCTCTCATTCCTCCATGAAACTCTCATCTCCTCTCAGTTATACAGATATAATGAAAATTACATAAAAGAAAACTAAAAATCCTATGTTACAGACTAAAGAATAACCTACACTCTCTACTCAATTGTTCGTCTGGCCTTAGAATTTGCAGGTATTTATAGTGAAACACAATGGGAGAGAGGGTCTAAAGATGAGGAGAGCAAACGCTCCCCATATCTAAGAATGCAGTGGATCCGTGACAGTTTAGTGGCCAGATAGGGAGTGTAGGTCCCTGGTTTGAAATTTCATCTATCTATCTGGTTTCTCGATTTGAGTTACGGATTTGATGATATCAGTGTTGATCTTCAGCTAACCGAAATGGATTCATAAAAATTCAAATTTAACTAATTTTCATTTAGTGTTATCTTTCTGATTTCTTTGATTTTCAGCTGAACATTTGCACTCATACTTAATTTTGATTTTAATCTGAAATTTAGTGGGCTTTTGGGCTCGTTTTCTCTCCTTTTTCATTTAGTAAGAGCGCCTGCAAATAATTAGACAAAAAGATAATTAAATAGCAAAGTTTATTAAACAAAATCATATGGGAATGTGATAATAAATATGCAATATTGGCGACCAATCACAATACAAGATCTTAGAAAATCTTTATATAACTTTATCCTTTCTATTAAAATTTTTATTTAATTATTTCATTTCAACATCTTATTTAATTATTTTTGTTGCAAAAGGAAAATCATTTACAAGATATTACCTTATTGAAATTCTTGCAAGATTTTACTCGATTAAAGTTCTTATAAGACTTTTATTCTAACTCTTAAAAGTTATTATCTTAATAAAATTCTTACAAAACTGCTATTTGATCTTGAAAATTATTATTTAAATTTGACAATATTTTATTAAAATTATTCACAAGATCTTATTAATATCTTTTACAAGATCTTCTCTTTTAAATTTTACAAGATTTTATTAAAATTATTTATAAGATTTTATCCTCTTAAATTTTCATAATATCCTATTGAGTTATTTTAATTATAAGATCATACCCCCATCAGATTATTGCAAATCTTATCTTGTTAAATTATTAAAAAATTCTTACAAATTTTTTTTTTCAATAATCGATTTCTTGTAGTTAATTTTTTTCTGATTACTGTAATATTTAAACCCTTATCTCTTAACTGGAAGTTAATTAAAAAATAGTTCATGTAAAAGATATAATTCATGCTATACTTGTTTATTACATCCAATACATATTTCATGATATAGAGATATTATATTAGAAAGAACTTAATTCTTATTGTCTAAATTACTACTGTAACAAATTTTTGAAAAATTTAAGAATTGTCCAATACCTGCAAAATAAATTGTATAATTACTCATGTGAAATTTTAGATTCTAGCATATTAATATTGTGATTCTTGCTCTGATCTATTATAATACTTTGTAACTTAAATTAAAAAGAGCTGTACGCTCTTTTATTCTGCATTCTATGATTTAAAAGCTGCCAATATAAGCTTGTCTTTTAATATTTTTAAATATTGTGGATACAGAAAATATGATAGAAATCTTTTAGTCATTTTAACAAACCTAAATTACACTAATATTATTTGTACACTCTTCATGTGGCTAGAATAGACATAGGCTCCTAAATATCATTAGTTCAATATGAGAAGAAAATTAAAAAGTAAATTATTTTCTCGAAATTTCGTATAATTGGTGTTTAACTAAAGAAGAGTACTCAACGTGGTTCTATAATTAAGGAACGTCAAGTGCGAAAAACCTCCCACCTGATTTACGCCAACCGAGCCAATTGAACTGGTAAAATTGTTGTTTTTACTAATCCTATAATTCTAAAATCTTTTATCAGCCTATATTAACTATAACCTTAAAGGTAATGTTGTTGTCTAGCTTATAACCCTAGCGTATACATCAATTTTGGACACACCTAAATCTGTCTAGAGTTTACCTTAATTAATATTATGATTGGATCTAATTTTCGTTATCTTTCAAATTTCGTTATCTTTCATATTTGAATTTGATGTAAATCATGATTGGATCATTCTAAATTAGCTAGAATTTATATCCTAGTCTAAACTCTTAAAAATCTAGCCTGAGGAACATAGTAGGATTGAAGATTTCAAATAATATGATTATATTAAAATTAAAATTAGAAAATGTGCTACTTATGATATTTTATTTGCATGCGCAAGTCTTATAATTTGAGCTCATATAAATGAGTATCTTAATCCTAGTTATGTGCAGGATTAATAGCCATGTGCGTGGGATCTATTAAAACTAAATTGCCTAAAATAAATAATTATTCTATAATTTAGTATTATAAATTAGATAAAGAGACTACCTCCTAATCTTATTATTATATTGCCCTTAACTTAAAATTATCAAGTTTGGATTTCGTCTTATTTAGATTTTTATTTTTTGAAATAAAATTTCATTTTTGACCTTACAAACTAAAATTTTCTTTAACTAAGTTTAGCGATAAATTAAGTATCGATTTTGATATTCTCAAATATAGTTTAAATTGTCAAAAAATTAGTCAAGATTCTTGGTTAGAATTTTAAATCAGATTCTTGTTACATGTCTTAAAATTTGAAAAGATATCTATTTTAATATCTCGAGTAATGATATTAATTTCTTTGAAATTATCTTATAATAAAAATATTTAATCCTTCTCATTTTATTACTAGCTTTTATTCAATTAGATATTTATTATTGGAACTATATCAAGTTAAAAATATTAACTATTGATGTAATTTATTATACTTATTAAAAGTATATTTATAACTAAAAATTTTATATACCTCCTATTTAAGTATTTTCATGATTTAACTATGAGGATATTCTTATCTAAATTGTAAAAAATATTAAAATTTAAATTTTCTATTTATGAAATTGTGTGTATGTGTGTGTGTGTATATTTTAAAATTATAAGTGCATCATTCTATAGTAAAATAACTTAAAATGATTGTTATATTTTACAAATCAGGCACAACAAATATTTCTTTATAGAGTTTACTTCTTTAGAAAGAATATTATAATTTTTGTTGTTAATAATAATTATAAAAATTATTTAAAATTTATTTGAAGATTTTAAATGTGACATTTTTAAAAAACTATAGGATATACAATGCTTACATTATATGCATATATTATTTGTAAAAACAAAGTTGCATGTACAAAGGGGGAAAATTAAATTATATATTCTAATCACTAAATTAATACAATGGTGATTTGTCCATAATGGAAACTCAGATACTATTAAGAATATAAATGGTAAGACAAATTAAGATGTCTTGATATCTAGTAATGAGCCATTTTGCAGCCATCTTATAAGATATTAAAATCCAATCTGAGACATCATCAATGTCTTAATAGAGTGACTAGAATGGATAATAAATAATTTTCTCTAGTACATGTACATCTCTTAATGTTTTGATAAATATATGCTTAAACTATATTTTAGATATATCTGAATTAAATGTTAATAGACTTTAACACTAAGTATGCTTTAAAATGATGTTGATAATAAAAAATTTCTTGATTATGCTTTATCAAATTAAAGATATACACACACACATACCTTAAATACTAAAATAATCAAATACAATATATATGCTTTATCATAACATTATGATATAATTTGCCCATTTTATAACTAAAACAATAAGAAAAACTTTATAACGACCTTATTATCTTAAATGGAGAGAAGACTCTGACAATTACCGAAAGGCTTATAGGTCGAATAAAGGTTGTCAAGAGTCATAATAATGTGATCATGAAGAGTTAAATCTCTGACTGTCACCACTTGTGAAATAAAGGTTGTTAAGCCATTGTGTAACTTCCCGATTCCGCAGGTATGGGGACGTTATGGTGACGTACATACGCAGGGCGGAGATACCCTCACATACGTACGCTAAGCCTCAGTACAGGAAATAGCCTCTCTCTATATATATAAGAGTTCTAGCAGTAATTAAGTACAAGAATACCTGTAAAAGGGGTCAGTGATCATGAGAGATATAGAAATATGAGAAAATAAGGAACTGAAGACTAAAAAATAAAGATACCTATGAATGATATCGATGTGAGTCCCATGTGAATCTAATGAAATATCTGACAATACGATATCTAGGATCTCCAACCTGGGCACGCAAACCCTGGGTCGTCAGAAAGCGACCTAGTGAGTGGTAAAATGAAGGAGGCAGTAATATGTGCTATAGTACTACAAGGATGATAATACTATATATAATACATGTTATATCAGTGATACCATATAATAGGAATGTAAGAATCGGTAAAAATATACAAATGTCATATTTTAATACCATCACTACCTAGCATGTTATTATCAGGTCATGTCTACAATAATATCCAGTTTATATGATACATACCGTTGTATACTGATGACGTAATGGAAATGAACATACAGATGTGCAGTATGTAATGTAACCATACGACTGTATTGTGCATATACAGTAATGAAGATTACAACATATATATGCAATGCAGAGTATACATATACATGAGTGTGTTACCACATGGAGTGTACCAAATATCAAGAAGTGTAACAAGGTATACAGGTGATATGATTGTGGATACCATAATAGTAACCTGACTGTGTTAGTGTGAAACATGAAAAACTTTGTTATAGTATCATGAGTGTACAAGCATGGTGTATGGACGAAGAATATATGGAATAGAACAATACATGGTTGCAGAGTAGTGCGCTATAACAGAAAGTGTAACATGTACCAGGCAATGTAACAACGTATACATGTAACATGATCGTGGATAACGTATCAGGAACAGTAATAAGTACAAGGAAACAATAATATACATGTATCAAGCAAGTCATATTATTTATACAATAATAACAATCAGTGCCACCTGGTATTTTAATCAATCTCTTTCAGTGTCTCATACCACTGGCACTTCATACTGGAGCCCGCACTCCAGTCGAACCCATCCGGACATGGCATGGGTACCATTATCTAACGAGAGAGTGACCAAATAACAAGTGTTCCTGACGTTACTATTGTTGGGTTATTAGATGTATCATGTACTGGGTCTGAATAGCAAGCATCCTGAGGATGCCTCTATCATGCCAACACCCCGCGTATGGGATTCTAGAGATGGCCCTGACGGATTCAAGAGGTGGCCCCCACCATATCTGTGATGTGACACTTTATTCGTGTGTGACACTTAGTTCCACACACCATGTACCGGACGCCAGCATTGCCGTGCGTGTAACGGGAATACAATATAACAAGAATTTTGAGTCTTGTCAGTAACAATATCAATAACAAGAGTACCGAGACATCCTCATCACCCAACACCAGGTGGAGTGAGGATTCTAGAGGTGGCCCCCACGGATTCAAGAGGTGGCCGCCACCACGGATAGGTGTGATGTGGCACTTTGCTCCGTGTGGCACTTAGTTTCACACATGTTCCGCTGGACGCTGACGTGACTGTGCTAATAGCTGGTATGCCAGAATACAAGTATGAACTACACAGTATATCAAGTACTAGAACAATGCATGGTACAAGTAATACGATAATAGGACATGAGTTTTATTGATATCATAAAACAAGATAACGGGAAACGACATACAAGAGATGTGGGATTCCACACATCGTATATCAACAGCTCATGTATCCAGTAACGAGAATATCAATATCAGTAACGTGAAACAATCATATAATAGGAATACAAGGATAGCATGGAACAATAATACATGTAATATGAACAGTGATCCATATGACAAGAATATAGAAACAATACATGCATGTATACTGGTGCGGTGAACATATGTAACAGTGATGTGTGAACATGATATAACTGTGTATCGAGCATCCATGTACGATGATATCCATATATGAAATGACGTTATCCAGTGAGTTGGTGTATCTATGTATCAATCCAGTGAATTGGTGTCTCTACGTATCGGTGGGACATGAATAAGAAATATTAGTGTTATGTGCAATAGTATCTGTGTAACGGTGATATATGTACATGAGATAACAGTGTATCCAAGTCCCGTGTGACAGGATACCCAAGTCACGGTGTTCCGAGTGTATGCACATTAATGTTTAGTCTAATAAAGTCTCTATGTAACAGATGTACATAAATATATAATTCACTGTATGTAAACAACCGTGTCCGGTGTTAGACAAGAAGGGTGGCTATATCATCTACTCGAGTGTCAAATACTCCTAATTATACTAACGATTACTATCTTATGAATACGGTTGGTACCACCAAAGTAGTAGACATAATGATCTATTTTAATTATCAATTTATTGGCTAATTTTACTTATAAACATTATCAACTTCGGAATCTCGATAACTAAACAATCATCCATATATATCTATACATGGTATAATAAATCAGGTAATAAAGTAATGTATGAGTATACTATCTATTATTATTATGTTTTAATTACAGGGATTTCCCAACAATTACATTTTCAGTAAATAGTAATTATAATGATTTACTGATAATCAAGATTTATTAATTAGGCAATCAATCAATTTCACTAAACATGATAAAATATAATTTATAAAAGAAAAATACTCACAAACTGGCCATGAGGAGGTAGCTCTCTTTTCCATGATCGCAACGGTTTCAAAATCGTCCAAATCGTACTCCGGATGCTCCAGTTATAACTCGAACACTAAAATCAAGAAAATATATTAAATATGTTGTTAAAAATTCAAATGTTAGAATTTAACAGGGGATTTTCTGAAGTTTCACCTTTATACGATTTGGATGTGGGTAGACGTGTTAACGGGTCGGGTTTGGATCTAATAACCCAAACCATAACTTAAGCAAATGGGTTATCGGGTTGTTATTGGGTTTCAAAGCCTACCCAAATGACTAATGGGTTCGGGTGTGAACCCGAACCCAACAAAGATAACAGCAGCGGCAGCAATCTGTTGCTGCGCTCCTTTGCGGGCCGGCCGGCCAGCTCAGCTTGCCGGCGACGACAAGACCCGCCGGCGGTGGGTCTAGCCGCCGGCGGTCGTCACACAGAGAGGGGAGAGAGAGAGAGAGAGAGAGAGAAGAAGTGGAGAGAGAGAGAGAGAAAGAAGAAGAAGAAGAAGCAGAAGAAAGGAACAGGAGAAGAAGATGAAGAAGAAGGGGAAGAAAAGGAGAGAGAAGGGGTGGTGCCAGGATTGGGGGAGGTGCGGCTCGTGCAGCCCCAGGGCGCCGGCGATGCCTGGCCGAGGGTGGCGGGTCAGTCCCCCCACCGAGCTTGAACATAGAGAGGGAGAGGGGTAGAGAGAGAAAAAGAAAAGAGAGATTTTGTTAGAAGTAGATTAGAGAGAGAAAGAGAGAGGGAGGGAGTTTTATTTAGAGGGAGAGAGATTATGAAATGGGTTAGAGGGAGATTAGGGGAGTCGGTTAATTAAAGTCGGTGGAGAAAGGCGGTGGGAAAAGTTGAGAAGATTGGAGAAAGAGGAAGGGGAAAAGAATAGAAAATTAGAAATTTTAAAATAATATTTTATTGAGTGAAATTTTGACTAGCTCCGAACGGTTCCAAAAAATTTTATAAAATAGTAAATATCCGGTTTGCAAGTTAAAAAATCTTAGAATGTTTTGCCGACACCGGTTGACACCGATTTGGCCCGATTTTTGATAAATTCAGAAAAATCTCCAAAAATATTCTAACATAGAAAATATGCTTCTAAGACATAAGATAAACTAGATTCTCAAAATTTGACTCCATTTTTGAATTAAAAATCGTAAAGCCGATTATCGGTATCGGTCGCACCGACTACGGAGATTTTCAAAATAATTAAAAAAATTCTAGAAAATTCTAAAAAATCTAAAATATTAGAAAATGATATCTGAAACTGAAACCGGTTCATTCTGACCAGTAAAAAGGTCAAATCAATTTTGTACGTCGTATCGAACATTGATACTGTGATACGTATATCAGGGATCAGGGGATTACACATTGTCTGATCCGAAACAACATAAAGTCATTCTGACTAAGGGTCATTGTAGAAATGTGATCTTAAACTCATTGAGGGAGATGGGATTAAGCTCATAGTAGAGTTCACCGATAGTGGGAACCCGACTTACTTGATTGGGAGCTGGTTCCATGAAAGAGGTTCAAAATGATAGAAATAAGCTGGATTGATGATACTCGTGTAGAGCATCAATTTGGATATATTTGTATCTTATATGTAATATTGTAGTTACAACCCTTTCTCTATGGTGACGATGCTCTTAGAATACAGTTACGTAAGGCTGCGTTTAACTCCTAATAAGTCCAACGCATGTAATGTGAAGGGTATATCATTCAGCTGTAGTACTCTTGAAGGACTTACCGACTTGAAAGGAATCGTGATGGCCGCGATTGGGAGGCAGGGCTGACCCTAGAACTCTCATAAGTCGGTTATTGTGAGCATGACCTGAACACTCAACCCGCTCACTCAATAGATGGGATTAATTGTGTATGTATTCTATCAATATCTGGTAAAGAAGCTAGTTCCAGGCGTAGTCCATTATGTCTATCAGATGATGATGAATTCACTAAGGAAGGTTCCAGGTATAGCCCACCTATCCTGAATGTACAGTATGATGTTGCCCAATTTCATTCTTGCTTTATGATTTGATGATTTGTTTTATTATGATTATTGTTGTTTTGTTTTATCTTCCTTGAAACTCAAGTTTTTTTTAGAGGAGGGACTGTTGGAATTTTGAGTTTAAAAATTAAATAAAAAGTTTTAGTTTCAAATTATATTTATTTATTTATTTTACCAAGTCAACTTTGATCAAGTCTTACTACATCCCACATCGGATGAGAAAATCTCTCAGCCATCTGATTCTGTAATCGTGAAAATCTCTCACAGTTACAACTATTGGGGGTTTGAAACCTATAAATAAAGCCTCCCTCCAACAGTAAGAGACATTACACACTTCTCTCTTCATCTTAAAAAGAAACTTGAAGCCTACTCTTAGTAAGAATGGCTTCAGCGTTAAAGGAATTTTTTTTTCATTATATTCATTTTCAGCGTTGAAGCCAAAAAAAAGTTCTTCAAAATTGTACTCCTCTAAAGGCTCTACCCACTGTCCTGGGCCGAGTTCTGGTGATTTACTGGGAGAGTTTTTACAGCTAGGAGAGGAGATCACTTTAAAGTTTAGACGAGGGACCGACCATTTTTCTTCTAGGGCATTACTTCTGCACGATTAAGTACCCCAAGCCACCAAATTTATTTTTCTTTTTAATTTCTTTTATATTAGTAGCATGTTTAGGACAAGCAAACAAGTTTGATTTTAAAAAAATATTTAATTAATGTGTTGAATGTTTTAAAATTTAAAAATATTGTTATAAATATCCAACTGGGATACATACTCAGCTTGCGTCTCATATACAAGTTAATTTGGTTAATGATGAACATGTGGAAAAGAAGCGGCCGGCTCTCGTGCTTTGAAAGGACAAAGGGATTTGATTGACTAGTACTGTAGCCTGATAGCGAGGTAAATATTAGGGGAGAGCATCGGTCGGTTCGATTCGATTTTTGCTAATTTTTGCAAAACCGAACCGAACCGATTAGATTTAGTAATCGAACCAAACCGAATCGACTCAGTTCGGTCCGGCTTTTCGGTTTTTTCGGTTAGGCCAATATATTGCCATCATTTCTTGCATTTTTTAATCACCATTAATATTCTAATCTCAAATATCTATTACCCAAATTAGAAATAAGAAAAAGACCTTAAACTTAATGTGAATTGAAAATTTCATATTCTAAAACTTTTACATTGTATTTGAGCTCTTAATCAAAGCTCATATAATTATTACTAACTTTTAATGATAAGAATGAAAAAATTATATTAATATAAATATTATTCTCAATTGTGATGGTGTACTTCATAGTTTTCACATATTTAACATAAAAAAGATGGTATTACTAAAAGTAATGAGATAAGTTTCTACCAGTTTTTTTTTATGAACTATATGATTCACTAAATTGAATTTGAGTAGGGTGATATGTAGGGTGAGAGATTCAGTTCGGTTCGGTCGGGTTCGGGTTTTAGAACACAAAACCAAAACCCGACTGAATTAGAGCGGTTCAGTTTGGTTCGGGTTTGGGTTTCGATTTTTAGTCGATTATTTCAGTTATAACCGAACTCTGCTCACCCCTAATAAAGATATTGGTGTGTGTGTAAGTTGCTGCTGCCACCGAATTCGTTATCTAAGCCAACTCCAACGAACGCTGACTACTGCAGGCGAAGGATAGATAGAGTCACACGGATCCCAGATTTCATAGCAGAGGTTCATAAAGAAAAGACGAAAGATAAAGGCATCTGTGATAAAATCCGGATTTGCAGTGTTTTTTTTTTTTTTTTCTGGGATCAGTTTATTCTTCTCTTTAATTGCTCATTTGTATATACCCTTTTGTTTTAGTCTAGGATTTAAGAGAGTTTTGAAACGAAAGTATTGGAATTATAGGATTTTGACACAGGCTTGTTTTATTAATAATCTTTAACTTTCATGGTTTTCTCAAAAAACCTCCCTCAGATTTCAAAATCTCAAATACCCTTCCAACAATCTCCAAAATTTTGAAAAATCTCCTTCTATTAACTATTTGTTTAACTAGTGATCATGTGTCTTTTATATGTTTATTTTATGACAAAATTACTCTTAGTTCATCACATATCTTTCACGTGTCTTTTTTTATGAGGGGAAAGACAAGAAAGTTATTTTCTGATCGACGTTAATATGATCATGGGCTAAAGTGAGAAACAAATAGTTGAGATGTGCTTTTGAATTTTTAGAGGAGTTTTTGAAAAGGCGATGAAAGTTTAAGAGAGTAATAAGCAAATAAGCATCATATCTTGTGTCTTCAAGCAATAGTGAATTCTTCTTTTTTGCATGTGGACATCTGAGCCCCATAAATTTGTGCATTTTCTTGTTGTGTTATTTTCTTTTAATAGTTTTTGTGTCTAAGCTAAGAACAATTTTATACGGCTGAATTCTCTAAAACTACCGCATGTTTTATTAGGATTTTACTCAAATTAAAACTATTCTCAAGTGTTTTTAGTTCTAAAGACTATCACAAAGTACGGCATATATTTATACAAAAGTATCTTCTATAACTCCTCCGTCTTAATCATGTCACACACACACATGCTTAGCACATGACATTTTTATGACAAAATACCACAATTAATCACATATATATAACTATGATTAATAAAATATTTTAAAATTACAAAAATTTCTTAAAATACAAACAGTTCAGCTCGGAGAAGAATATGAATTTTTTTAAACAAACTTTTGTAGTTCTACAATTTTTTTTTTATTTAAAAAGATAAAATACTTTGCAAAGAAGGGCATCTAGGACTCTTATTTCTTTTTTTTAACTGCATTAGGGAGTTTTCAGCAAAAGACACAGTTTGTGATAGTTTCGAGGGAAAAAAAAAGTTTTGAACAAAACTCTAATAGGTGATGATAGTTTTAGAGAATTTAAACATTCTCGGGTGCTTATTATAAAAAAAGGGGTAAGATTACATGGGAGTTGGCGGGGATGGGTTGGGATGGGGGATGGGTGGGTGTGGGGAATCCAAAGATTCCAAACGATATAACAACATGCAGCCAAATGGAGAGAATGAGCGCAAAAGCTGATTCCGCCATGCAATTCTGTGCTTTTGAATTTTTGATAGCCAATTCAGTATTTTGGATAAATTTCACAAAATATATACTATGAAATATACGAGTAGTTTCACAAAAATAGCCAAACTATCAAACGGTACAACTAACTATCCACAATTGCTATGCCTATGACGTCCAAATCGTACGAGAGTGATGGACACATAATCAAAATTGGACTTTTTTGGCCTTTGAACCATTTCTATACATATTTTTGCAGTCTCCAACTAATTATTTGCCCAGTTCCTTTCGATTTCAGCTCCTGGACGTATGAAACTCCCAATTCAGTCAAGGGCTAGATTTGAGTGTGATTATTTAAATTCAAAGATGTGATAAGTAGACTGATTAGTTAGTATACACCGTAAATTAATAAATAATACCTCTCAAATTACTCTAAATATTCTTATATTTTACACACTTAATTTAAGTGTAAAAACTCAATTATATTCCCCAGTTTGAAATTAATTTTTCCCTTCTCTTTTTTCCACATCTCAAACCCCAATTCATTCCTCTCCCCTCCCCTTACGCCCCCTCCCGTCGATCTCCCGCCTCCCGCACAGTTAGATAATGTGCAGTTGGAGCGAGAAAGGTAAATGTCTTCTGCGTTGCATGAGAGCAGTATGAGCATGTTCCTTTGTGGATCGATCTTGTAGTGTGACAGCAACCTCTTTTGCGGCATCTTAAGTACTCATGTGCATATAAAATCCAAATCGTTTTAGAATCTTAACGAATTCTGTATTTTGGACTTTTCATTTGAGGATAAAACTGTTCAAAAAAATCTTATTCTATTTTTGGGGCTACTTATCACATCACATCCTTGGGTTTAAATAACCGCACTCGTTAGACTTTGGGTCGTTAGTTGGACCATTTGGAAGTCTAGGTATTTTTGTGAAACTAACCATATACTTCATGGTATTTTTTGTAAAATTTACCTTAGTACTTTTGTTAAATATTAAAAGAAGGGAATTGGGGTGCATAGTTTGAAGGAACACAATAAAAATGTTACGGATAAGACTGCCATGAGGTTTGCAAAAAGATAACGAAATTCTCTAAAAGGGAATTTTGAGTCCTTTAGGGTCCCATACAGTAAAGCTGAGGCCCATGCTATCCCACGTAGGACTTATCCTTAACCCCCGTGTCGAAATTTCAAGGTCGTTCATAGTTTAGTTTAGTTAGTTCATCAACTTATCATGCATCCAAGGGTTACGTAAATGTACGTCTCTCCCCTTCAACTTCTCCTTTGACCTTTCAAGTTACCACTTCGTGTTCTCGATGTTTACAACTAATCTCATCTTCTCGATGTTATTTGATGAGAAAGTTGTAAAGGATTTCTGTTGAAAATTGCTAAAGGTTTTGATTGATGCCTTAATCCTCACGCTACTTGTATTTAGAGTTGGAGATAATTAATTGACAAGTGGCCGGAAAGGGTTGAGGTTGCTAAATTTCAATTCTCACGGATGAGAGAGGAGTTTGCTGCATTATTTTGAATTAGATTGTGGGATCATTTGAATCTTAAGGAAACAGAGAAAAGTACACCTGAGGTTGATGGTTGCTATAATTAAGACTTTGTAGAGTCATTATGCAACTTTTTCTCTCAAATATTGCTATTGACGATTTCGTTCTAAAGGAAAATGACTTTGTAATAGTAGAAAATGAAGAAAATTTATTCTTCGTCATGCTGAGACTAATTCTGATGATGAGGTTGTTGTTGTTGATGATGGTATAAGACTTACTTAAAAAGAAAAAAAAAAAGAACATAAACTGGTTACAAATGTTGACTTGTCCACCATGCCTAACAAGTAACAACTTGAGAAAAGGATAGGGAAAATACAAGATAAGAAGAAAAATGTTTATACTATAAAAAGACTAGTGCTGATTGCTAGTATAAAGACATGTTTGACCAACTGCATGTATTTGGTGTTTTTCATCAAAAATAGCAATAAAATATAGTATTAGCTCGTACTTGTTATGGGAGTTTCTAAAAGGTATAGGGTATAGAAATTAATATGCGTATCTGAATTATTAAGATTTGTACTTTTTAACTACGTGTGACAACGCATATACTCTCAAATTAAAATGAAAAGGTATCAGTACTGTACCATGTTAAGGTTTCTCTTTCTCATGGAAAAAATCTTGGCTTGAATTTCTCAAAGCTTCCAACATGAACTATCATAAATCTTTTGAAGTTAAGGTGCCGATAAAATTATAGAAATCTCTTCCCTTATATGTATAATTAACTTGAACCTTTCTAGTTACACCTTGATACCACGCTAATTAATAACAACTCTTTTTTTTTTTTTTCCATTATTCTTCGGTGCTCACAATACGGCATGGGCTTTTGTTTTTCTAACTATTGTCTTTATTAATATATTCTTCGATGTATATATTTGGTTGTAATCTTTTTAAATTATTCTGATAACAATAAAATCGTATTAAGCTATTGACAAATTAAAAGAGCCATCTCCAATAAATTAAGTATTTTAGCTAAAAAAATTTAAAATAATAATGTTTTCATCTAGGTATATTGCAGGACATCCCTTTGTCCGTACTATCACTATTTTGAAGAAACCCTTTGTTCTCTTTAAACAACTAAAAAGACCCTTTTTGACTATTGGAGTCACCTGAAAACACCTCATCCACTAAGAAAAAGAAAATGAAAAAGAAGAAAAATAATAATAGTTAGAAGAAGAAGCAGAAGAACAAAAGGAGTTGTAAGATAGAAGACGATGGAAAAGGAGAAAATAAGAAGAAATTAATGAAAAGTAATAATCCATAATTGATCTTAGAAGATTTACTTTTCCTAACTATCACTTCCTTTGAAAATTAAGAACTGCAAATTCAATGATTGAGGACAACACTAAAGTTCATCATGTTTAAGTCATCAACTAACCCCATTTCTTAAGTTGTTATGCTCTATTTTAAAACAAATTAGCATGGTGAAGTTTCAAAATGAATTTAGACAAAAAAGGCCAATCTATATAATAGAAATCATTATTTATTTATTTTTAACGACTTATATTAATCTAATAATAGTTTAACTTGTCTTGAATAACACTATTAATGCTAATATTTCATATTTAAATTTATTATGTTTTTGAAGTTAAACCTTTTGTTGACAAGAATTTTGCACCAAAACTTGTGAATGTTTGGCACCAAATAATGAATTTTTAAATAGGGGTAGGATTTTAATTTTGTGACTGCAATTTCAATTTGAATGAACATCATGATCGACCTTTTCATTTCCCATGCTGTTACTTTACAACTTAACTTTCCCTTTTTCCATTCTCATGAAATAAATAAGGGGTTGTTTGGCTGTTGGAAAACAAAGTAAGGAAAATCAAATGAGCCCCTACATGTTAGATTTCGGGTGCTTTCGGAGCAAAATGCTCTGAAATCAGACGATACACAGTTCAGCTAAAAAGCTGAAGTGGAGGCTGAGTTTTTCCCTCAACTTTCATAGCAAACAAAGGATTCGGTTCATGTGTGTGAGGCACACACACATACAATAAGAGGGCCAATCCAACATTGACACGTGGATTGGAACTCTTATAATCCCTTATAATATGTGTGTGAGGCCCACACACATAACATATTATAAGAGGATCAGTCCACGTGTCAACGCCGGATTGGCCCTCTTATTGTATGTGTGTGTGGCTCACACACATGAACCGAACCCGCAAACAAATAGGGTGAAGGAAAGAAAAATGACATGGGACCTCAGTGTCAGGAACAAATAATAAGTTTTTCTCAACTTTCAGGGCAACCAAACAGCCCCTAACAAAGACTAAGCATACAAAGAGATAAAGAAAAGTATATGTTTTTAAATATGTTTTACTTTATTACTTTCTAATTTTTTTCCCTAGTTTTAAACAGGAAGCTAGCATATGAGGCTCATAGATAAGAGGACATCTCATCCAGCACATGTCCCCAGTACAGTAAGGGCGTGTTTGGATGTAAGGAATCCGAGTGAAGTGAGGAAGTGGGGAAGTATAATTGCTCATTTCCCTATCTATCCAAACACCGGAAAGGAAAATAAGAAAACCCCCTTTTCCCTTTTTCATCTCTCTTTTACACAACCATTTTCTCACTTCCAGAGTGCTACAGTTAATTTTGTGGTCATGTAAATCTCATTTATAATAAGTTATAGCATAAAACAGTTAATTTTTTGGTCATGTAAATCTCACTTGCATTCTAATTACAATCTATTTTTTATTTTTCTTAATTAATTTTATTTTAATATTATTTTGCGGTCAACTTTGTGGTCAACTTTTCCATTTCCACTTTTCATTACCATCCAAACACCGGAAACGACAAAACATTTTCCAAACCACACTTCCAACAACCATCCAAACACCAGAAAACTTACTACTCATTTCCCTTTTTCCTAAAGGAAATAAATCTTACTTCCTACTTCCTCACTTCACACCAATTCCTTAAATCCAAACAGACCTAAATGAACGCTTGTATCTTTAGTCTAATTAAGAGGCAACCACAAAGAAAATGCAAGAGTTTCAGGGGGAATAACTTTTCCCGCCCACTAGAAATTAGCAACTGGAATATTCCGATGAAGTGTTTAATTAGAATTCTTGACTACTGTTTTCAAAAGAATTGACCCCCTTTCTAGTCTTTGAACATAACGTAATTCATTAAGCAAGCCTATGAGTACCCTACATGTCTTCTCGTTGCTCACGTAAACCCCAGCTACATTATTCCAAGCTCACCAACTGCGTTCAAATTTTGACACTAATTAACAACGTGCAATTTCAGAACTCATGTGCCTATATAAAGGTGGCCATATGCCCTCTCCCTTCACTCATTAAACTCAAACTTAGCATCATTCTCCAGCAAAACCCGAGCTAGTGCATCCTAAGTTTACAACTATGGCAACAAAATTTTTGCTCAATTTCTTGGCCCTCTCTCTCCTTGTAGCTCTTAGGGTTGCAACTAGTGCTCCCATACTGTCATGCAGCCAAACACCCTACCCTCAAGTTTGCACCTCTCTCATGAGTACAACCTCTCAATTTTCCGAAACCAAAACCACGTCGAGTTTCCGCAATCTGGCCCTCCAAGCAACCATGGAGAGAATTGCACTGACCCATCAGCTAGCGTCGGCCATGGACCTAAGCTCACTCGATGAGAGAGCCAAGGCTGCATGGGCTGATTGCTTGGTGCTCTGTGAGGATACCATTAGCCTTATCAACCGCTCAATGGCTGCATCTTCTTCTCATGAGGACTCTCAAACGTGGGTCAGTGCCGCGATTGCGAACCATGAAACATGCAAGAACGGTTTCATTGAGCTCAACTCATCCTTACACTTGCCAAATTCACCATTCATGACCAACAATATATCCGAGTCCCTTAGCAACTCTCTTGCCATTAACAAGGCCATGGCCCCGGTTAGCTCTCTCGGCAACCGTAAATTGCTCTCCTATGGATTCCCATCGTGGGTCTCTGCAGCTGACCGCAAACTTCTTCAATCTTCGAGCGTAAAAGCCAACCTTGTTGTAGCTCAAGATGGCTCGGGAAATTACAAGACCATATCGGAAGCTGTTGCAGCCTCTAGCAGCCAAAGTGGTGGTTCAAGATTTGTGATCCATGTTAAGGCTGGAACTTACAATGAGAACGTTCAGATCAAAACAAAGAATCTGATGTTGATCGGCGATGGAATTGGCGCTACAGTTGTTACGGGCAGCAAGAATGTGCAAGATGGTTCTACTACTTTCAATTCGGCAACAGTTGGTAAGCTTAAATTTAGCTAATGATAAATACATGGGACTCATAAAGTATCTCTTTTGCTACATGTTAGCAAGATGAAAGATATTGTTGTGTTGCATATGACTTTATTTCTCTTCTAGAAAACTATAAAATTCCAAGTAGTTTTGGGACTCGGCAACGAAATATTTGAATCTGATTGATATCGCCCTTTTTTAGATCTTTTGGAAGTATTCTTTTTTTTTTCTTCTTAAATGTTGCTTTCATGAAAACAACTACGTACATATTATGGCAAAATTACCTACAGCCCCCTAGATTTAAATCACTTATTTTAAGATAAGGATTCTTTTTGCAGTTATAAAATTGATCAGTTTGAGTAAAGATTTTTTTTTTTTGTTTTTTGCTGGTCTTCTATTCCAACGTTACTATTAATCCGCATACTAATTTGGACTGCAATCTTCCTCAGCTGTCACGGGCAGCGGGTTCATAGCACAAGACATGACATTTCAAAACACGGCCGGCCCACAGAAGCACCAGGCCGTCGCTCTCCGATCAGGCTCTGACCTCTCTGTCTTCTACCGCTGCAGCTTCAAAGGCTACCAGGATACCCTCTACGTCTACTCCCAACGTCAATTCTACCGTAACTGCGACATCTATGGTACCGTTGACTTCATCTTCGGTGACGCCGTCGTCGTCTTCCAAAACTGCAACATGTACCTCAGAAAACCTTTATCCGGTCAACAAAACACCGTTACCGCCCAAGGCCGGTCCGACCCCAACGAGAACACGGGCATCTCGATCCACGACTCGAACATCGCGGCTGCTGAGAGCCTGGGGTCGACCCGGTCGTACCTTGGCCGGCCGTGGCACGCGTATTCGAGGACGGTGGTCATGAAATCGACGATCGGTGGTGCGATCGCTCCAGCGGGCTGGCTCGAGTGGAGTGGGAACTTTGCGCTGAGCACTTTGTACTACGGAGAATACATGAATACGGGGGCTGGAGCTGGGACTGGTGGTCGAGTCAAGTGGCCTGGGTACCATGTTATGAGTGCATCTGATGCGGCCAAATTCACAGTTGGGAGTTTCTTGGGGGGAGGCTCTTGGATCTCTGCAGCTGGGGTGCCCTTCACAGCTGGGCTCTAAGATCATCATCAAGATTATAAATCTTAAAGCATAATATTCTTAATTATTTTGATAGACTTTTTAAAGATAGCAAGGATGTCAGTAGAATTATGTTCATAAAAAGGGTAGGATGAAAGGGTAATTAGTTTGGTTTGTTTGGTGTCATTCTTTTTCCATGCAAGAAATTATGTGAGTAGAGATGATGTAAGTTGGTTGTATTTAATTCAATGATATTCTTAGTCAAAATGAGACGCGTTGAAATATTACTAATTTTCTTCGCCAATTTTAATATATTTTTATTAGAAAAATGTTGCGAGAAATAGAATTAACAAGCTGCAAAAAATAAATATGAAAAGAAATAATTGCCCCACGCTGGATCAAACTACGGACCTTCAGTATACAAGACTGACGCTCTGCAACAAGGCCATAGGGACTTCCTGTTAATTTATTGTAACAATTTCTAGTAGAATTAATCAATCAGCATGAAGAACAAGATCTCCACACTTTGTTGATATAATTTCTTTTTTATTAGCAAGCTGCCAAGACTAAACATATAACAGAAATAGACTGGCTTCTTGAAGGAAAGCCAAAGAACATGCGAGGTTGATGAAGTACACAGATTCATGTCATCCAACTAGAGTTAGACTCTAGAATTGTATCTTGTAAATGGCCAGAAGCACAACTAGTAAAATGCCAATGAATCTCTTGCAGGAGGATGACACTGATACTCCATAGATCCTTCTGTAGGTACATGTTTGATTCCAAGAGAGCTATGACTCCAATTGTGCTCTTGTCCTTCGCTTAGTTAGCAAGATTATGCTTGTCTTGGAGTATTTCTTATCTGCAATTAATTAGTGAAAGAGATGTCAAAGGGTTCGGTTTGCTAAAGGGATAAGAAGAGGTACTTCTTTGATAGGTGTTGCGAAAGGGACTAGATGTGTGGATAAGTTTGATTATGAACCCATTTGTGCTCAATCATCTAATTACTCAAGATGAGTTTAATGTGTAATTTAGAGCAGAAGTCAAAAGAAAAGAGCAATAACACTTCTATGATATTCTTAATTCATAGGAGGTGAGTGTGAATTATGATGTATTATCTACAATAAGTAAGAAAACAATACATAACTAATAGAAATTTAAACATTCTCTCTGCCATTACTCCGACAATCACTCTCAAAACTACTTAATAAAACTACACAGGTTCCTATCATTTGAAGAATATGGTTCTCACCGTGTCATTCTTGTAAATGACAACAAAGAATTGGTATAACACAATAACTAATTCTTCGAAGTGAATAATCTTCATGGCTATTGCAAAAAGAACATCAAGCATAGTCGTGAGGAAGATAAAAAAAAAATCAGTAGAAGACAACGATAGTTTAATAAGAATCAACAGTAAAATAATGACTAAGGCATACTAGATGCAATATGTTTTCTTATAGGCTTCATTCAAATTATATTCCAAAAGGTATATTGTATTGGGTTATTAAGATAGCATAATGTTTATGGAGCCACCACGATGTTCATTAAGTAAGGAAAAATATTTCAATATTTATGTAACTTACTAACTCGGGTAACCCTAAGCTATATACATGCAGTAGAACGGGTAGTATCCGAATCAAGATTTTACTTCTCTCATGACGTCGATTTCTTCAAACAAACATAACAAAACTAAATTTCTATTTCCATCATCCAACCGTCATTATATCTATCTTTCTAAATCACAACTTACCCATGTTAAAAATCCAAGAACCCACAAAAGAGTAGACTAAAATTTCAAGTCAAGATGAAATTTTCATCATCAATTCCATACAATCCAACAAAGAAATAAACTCATGAGTTAATTTAAAGAAAATAAAAGAACAATTAGGAGTTATAGAAGATCCACTCACACCATCAAGAGTAATAGTCATCATCTAATCAAGATTAAGATATAGATGAATCTAAGTCTGAAATTGAATCCAATTCTAAAATAAAAGATAACCCCCTCACCTCTTTTCTCTTGCTGCCGCCATAGCACCTGGTCACGCTCCGACGCCCTCTGATGCGCCTTTGTGCCGCCACTGATGCGGTTGTTGTTACTACTGCACAGATCAAAGAGGGAGAAAGAGTGGAAGGAGAGAGATTGAGAGAGGGAGAGAGTATGTGTAGGGTGAGGGAAATAGAGGGATTTGTTGGGAGTCTGTTGCTTCCGACCACAGCATAAGGAAGAGGGGTGGTGGTTCAGATTTTGGGAGAGAAGGAAAAATGGGAAGATAAGGAAGCTGGGTGGCAAGATCTCCGTGATTTGCGGATCCAGCTATGCTGCCATATCATCCTCACGTTCAAAACTTTACAATGCATCTCTATTAATGCAGGTTGTTATGGATAGTGACATATATCTTTGCATGACTATCCCGATAATCAAGAGGGGTGATCCAGGTGGTTACAAGAAATTCATAACGTGCAGATCATGTAAGTATGAAGATCCAAAATATCCGCACCCATGATGACAGCTTAGGAGGATATAAATACACCTCTATTTCTATCAAGAAAGCAATTAGCTTCTAATTACTACTAAGAACCCATTCATACAATATTCTTTGTTTTTCTTTAAAAAAGATACTTATTCTCACGCCTGATGGTCTTCGGCTGGTACCACACTGGTGCTTCTGACCTGAAAAGTGTTTTGTGTTTTTTAGTAGGATCAATTAGGAGCGTCCAACTATCTGTGATAGAAAATGTCCACCACGCCAACCTATCACACACAATATGTGTTCCTAAGTTCTATAAATACTGATCGCAGAAGGGTAAGAGGAAAAGTGATGTTAGGAAGATACATATTCTGCCTTGTATCAATAATCTTATCTACCTCTTCACAACATTAATTGGAAAGATCCGAATAAGGAAACAAAGTTTAATTGAGGAACATAAAATTTTTTCTGCTCAACCTTTCTCTGACAAACTCTAACGTAGAAACATTTATTTTTAACTAGTTTATATATGAGTAATAGATCATATACAATATTATAAATCTTGAATTTGCTTGATATTTAATCAATTCAACGTGGAGATATATGTATTCTTAATACTTATATTGACCCAAACAAAGTTATGAAGTAAAACTCTCCAAAAGTCCTAATGAATCATATATAAAGTACACTTATAGTTACATGCACGGATAGCAACACACGTTTCGTAGGATTATAAACGTTGTGGTTATGTATTGTATTATACGTCATTTTCTTAACTACCCTTGGAATTGATGGCAAGCTTAAATTGACTGCACAAACTGATATAGGAAGGGAGAGCCAGAAATCTAGGCTCAACAAGGGATCAGATGCAAGTCTTGATTGACCGTCTGATTGATCGAGAATAACAGCTGAATACAGCGGTCGACCGCCCGATAGACCGCTTGATAACAGAGAACTAGCAGAGAAAGGCACAAGATGTCGGTCAACTGGCCGATCGACTACCAGAAATAAAAAGACGAAGATCCAGTCACCCAGTCGATCTTCTAGAAGATAGAAAATGACTAGAGAATTGAGTATCTCATCCGTTCAACCACCCGGTCAACCGACAACATAGTTTTTTATTCCTTTACTCGTGGATTCAAGTTGCAACCTTTGTTCGTGGATTCAAGTAAGTTACTCGTAGATTCGAGTGTTGTGCTCATGGATTTGACTATGTTCCCTACCCGAAAGATCCTTTTACGGTTCATTGGCGCAAGACAAGATCTAGCCGGCGTCATTCACTTTCTAGTGTGCGTGAAGTGGTATTAGAGCTTTGACAACTTTCCAACAATGACAGGAGATAAAGATGAATTACAAGGCCTCTCCATAAGGATGGGCACTGCTGAAAAGAGGGATAACACTATCAATAATCTATCTTGAATCATATGGCCCAAGCGATCGAAAGGATATCCCTCAAGATTAGTAATCGAAATCTAGTTTATGGTACATATTGAAGAGGATATGATTGTAAATCATATCAACTACCACTATATGACCCACCATCACATTGACCACCACCACGTCATCCGCCACCAAGATAACATATACTACATCCTCAATTTAATGAATCTTTTTATGAAGAGGAATTGCAAATTTTCATCTATCAATACAATAATTTTGAAGATAATTATAAAAATAAAGGGATGGTCTATAGAAAGCAAAGGAGATTCGCTAATCCTAATCCTAATAGTGTAAGTTCACCTAGAGGGGGGGTGAATAAGTGATGACTAATCTAATGGTCACTTAATGGCAAATAATGCGGAAGCTAAAATAAATTATGACCTAATTAAAACTTTTACACTAAACACCACGTATAACCAAAGAGTGTTGCCGAATTTCCCGTGAAGGGCTCTGGACAAACTCCTCTAGATTCCCCTTGAATGGGTTGAGGTGCCGCGTTGGCTCTCTTGGTTGAATACAAGTGTTAGCAACAATCCCACGCAAGTATATATATCAATTATGCACACAAGATATATCAAGCATGTAAATGTAAAGACAATATAAGCTATGCAAGATATAAAGGAGATAGAGAGAGAGAGATGGCAATCGCAAACACAAGGGTATGTTTCGAGGTTCGAGCACACTTGCTCTACATCCCTGCCTTCGACACACGAAGGATTTTCACTATGCAAGATCCCAATGGATCTCTCCTCGGTGTCGCAACACCTACAAGCCCTCGGACTCTCTAGTCCCTTACACATCGCAAGCTCACCGGCTCGCCGAGGCCGCACCTCAATCAACAAGAGTTCGCACCCGAACCCTAAACAACCACGAGCACACTTGCCCGTCTCCTCAAAGAACAAGAAATGATCTCTTGGTGATCTATACACTTTGATCACCAATGAAAGCTCTCACTACAACACACCTATAGGATGAATAATCAATGGATGCTCAAGTGTTGGTGTGAGAAAAACAAGGATGAGAAGGGTGGAGGAAAACTCAAAGAATCACTTTTACACTCTTGATAAAATCTTCCCTTTAGATAGGAAATATTTGCACTCAAATTTGTGGAGAAAACCCTTTTAAAAGAATGGGAAAAACTGGCTCAAAGCTCTCCTAAAATCTTAGCTCAAAATAATGACCAAACCCCCAAATTTATAGGCCAGAAAAATATAGCCGTTGGGGTCTGTCAGAGCTGCCGGTCGACCGGTCCGGTCGACCGCCAACGGTCAAAAATCCGACCGTTGGAGCCTCCGGTCGACCGGCCCGGTCGACCCAAAAGAACAGAGAGCACTGCTCTCAGTTCCGGTCAACCCGCCCGGTCGACCCGCCAGACGTGCACGGTTTTGTGCACGTCGATCGACCGTTGCGGTCGACCGCACTTGGTTCCGGAAGACCGGCCCCGTCGACCGAACTCTGTGCAATGGGTTAACTTGGAGCACAGCTTTGAGATCAGAAATGTTCGAATTTGGGAATAAGTATATAGGATGAAGTTGTATATATTGAAGTCTTCTTTCTAATGCAACTTAAATCAAATCAATATCAATTCGGAATTGAAAGTTATCAATAAAATACTAAAAGGTATCAAATCAGAAACTGTAAACTGTTTTTAGAACAAGAATAGACTTCAACCCAATATTTGACATTCTTAACATTTAAATCAGAAAATGATTATTGAATATTAAATGTAGCTCTGAAAGTTGTCTTTAAAATGCAATTTAAATCATATTAATTGAATATAAGAATCAAAAGTTATGACTAGAAAACTAAAAGAGTGTCGAGCAGATCAGCAGAACGGTCGACCCAGCCGGTCGACCGACTTCAGCCCTAGTCGACTTGGTCAGTCGACTAGTCGACTTGATGAAGCCAGAAACTGAAAATCTGAGATTAAAACTTGGTCTTTTTGATTGAAATAAAATCCCATAAATACTTAGAAAATCTACAAAAATAGTTTAACCAATATACTTTGATATACAAACATGCTTGCACAAAATCAAGACATGTTATAAAAGATTGGACTATTTTTGTAACTTGAAAATATTTGGCTCATGATAAAAACTGTTTTTCAAAAAAATATTTTTCCAAAACATGTTTTTCCAAATCTTCATCAAATATAAAAACAAGATATACTTTTAAAGCATAGTGTGTATGGATATGATCCACTACACAATCAAGATGAAATATCTATGTTTTTGACATTAAGTATAAACTTGGTTTTGGATAAGAATCTTTTCTAAACTAAAAATTCTTTTATGAAAACAATTCTATCAAGAGTGTGTGTGTATATGTACTTGAGCAATCCACCAACTATCTATCCTTTACATTTTAACTAAAACAAACTAAATCTTATACCTAGACACAAGTCTTGATCTTGAAGTCTTCCCTTGAAGTCTTCTCATCTTCTTGACTTGGTCCAAGCTTGATCCAAAAGCTCCTTGGATCACACCGTGCTAACTTCAAATCTTGACATTTTATCCTTTGTTGAGCTATGCACCTACTAAGATCTTGATAATGAATCTGTCACTAATTAAACACAAGATCATTAGTAATATAACTACATGAGTTGATCATCATCAAAACTAGAGTGATGGGCCTTTGGGCCAACAATCTCCCCCTTTTTGATGATGACAAAACTCATAGAGTTATATATGCATGGATTAAAGTAAAGCTTCAAAGAAGCTCCCCCTTAACCATGTATAACAAGAAATAATAGATATGGCAATGAGGCACATGAATATGTATGCAAGTAAGGAGATAAAACATGCAATAAGCATAAATCAAAATCTTTTTCTCCTATTTGCAATACAAAAATATATGCATAACTAACAAGGAAGATAAATACTTCTCCCCCTTAAGCAATGAAAACATGCATATATACTCAAATACTTCTCCCCCTTTTTGTCACTCATCAACAAAGGATTCAAAGTAAAATCAAATCAAACAAAATTTTCTCCCCATTTTTGTCAAAAGCAAAGAGATCAAGAAGGGGTAATACAAATCAATCAATAAAATTTATATGCGATATACATTCATGAAGAGGAAGACGCTAAGTTAGCTTCCCTACACATATGCATTACATGAAGAAGGGATGACAAGCCCTAACTCACATAACACATATTATGCAATGCATAAGAGGAGATGTGAAGCTCCCCCTACACACGTATATCATATAAAGAAGAGTTGTCAAGCTCCTCAATTTATAATATACTCAACATGAATCCATATGTAAGAGAGATGTTAAGCTCTCCTTGCATATAGGAAATGCAAATCAAACATTTTAAGTTTTTCTTTAAAATTTTGAACTTTCTTAATAAAACACATTTTGAAATATCAAGTAAACATATTTTTATTTTGATATCAATTTTGAAAACAACTTGCATAAGCTTTAAGAATTAATAATAGAAAGTTGAATTAAGCTTTGCATATACATTGTGTTTTAAGAACAATTGATTCACTCTCTTAAAACACAAAAATCACATGTATGAAAAGATAATACCAATAGAAATTGATATAATTTAAATTTGAAAGCATTCATACATACAATCAAAATACGAGTATATAAAAATCATATTGATACCAATTGAAAATATCCAATGATACCAATTGAAGAGTAAGCTTATCATATACTCTACCATATGAAGAATTTGCACTAGTTAATATGAAAATGTTTTAAAACTAGTACGGAATCCTTCAAGCAAGGAATAAAGCAAAAATGTCAATTAATCTCAATATTCCTTTAAATCATCACACATTTTTTTATTAAAAACAAATTATATTTCAAGATATATGTATGTTTTGACAACACAATAAGTATACATACATATCTCATAAACACAATTGAGTCCATATAAATAGATTTGCATTAAAGGCAAATGACTCAAGAGGTATACATGTATATTTTAAAGTTTGACAAAATACACATATACATGAAATGAAAACACATGATCATAAATCAAATCCAAAAAGTGGGAATATAAGTTTAAAAATGTATGTATCATCAAAACCAAGCAATACAAGCACATTTCATGGGTTCAAATAAGCATTCAAGCACAAATATAAATAGATTTATTTGTGGCCCACGATATGTACAAGTATAAATCCTAGTGTTGACAAAAACTAACATATAAACTAATATTCAAATCATGAAGCATCAAATAAATTTTGAGAAAAATAGAATCATGTGTCAATCTCAAAAACTATTTGAAGAATAAATAACTAGTATAAATTGTTTTTGAAAAACTAGTTAAAGATCCTTCAAATATATCAAATCTTATGTTTTTCATAAACATAACTAGATACACAAAAATTTAAGCACTCATGGTCTATAAGGCTCAAAATATTTTAAACAAAAGTGTGAGTGTTAAATGATCATGTAAATAGCATTTTTATGAAAATAGTCAATGAAGCTCAAAAAGATCATAAGTCACATTTTTAACAAACACACGAAAAATCATTTTCATCAAAACACTAATCTTCATAGTATATGTATGATTAATCCAATCCTAACAATACACATACATATCCCAAATAAAAGAGTCTATCAAATGTATTTGCATGAAGGCAAGAGACTCACGGGTATACATGTATATTTATTAGATTTGAATTAAAAATACATATACATGAAGTAAAACACAAAAATAAGGCAAAACATGTATAAAAGAGAATCATCAAAACTAGTCTATACATATGCATATAGTGGATACAAATGAGCATGAAGTTCAATTATATATGAATCAATTGTAATTCACTATTTGTATATGTATACATGCAAGTTTGACACATTCTACATCTAAGCATGTAAATACCACATGAAGCACACAAAAATATGAACATGCTATGAATATGATAAATGAACTAGCATGAACATAAAAAGTAGGAGTTTAGATATTGTTACCAACTCCAAAGCTCTAAAAATGGTGGCCTTTCCACCAAAACTCCTTGACAGCGATGCATCCAAAAGTATGTCCATCAAGTCTATTGCATCCACTACCAAGGCACCAAATCTCTCATGTCTTGAGAGATCCCTCACCTACATCAAAAACATAGGGTGGGGGTTTTGGTACCCATTTTTGCTTGGGTCCTTTGGGGTTAGACTTGTAAGGAACCCAAAATCTTTTATAATTAGCAAAATTTAGAGAATTAAAATTATCATAACAAAACTTTGCTAAATGGCCTTTGCGGCCACAATGTGTACATATGTACACCTTAGTATGCTTATGTGTAGGAGTGTGATCATGGTGTGCAACTGATAGACTTGAAAGAGTAGTGTGAAGTATAGCACGAGTATTATGTAAAAGAGAAAGGTTTAGAATCAACCTCGGTGCTTGTTTACTCCACAAATGTATGTAAGATGTTCAATGTACCCTTTCTTATCTCCGCTATAGCATAGGGCTATACCGAGTCGGATCTCAGGGAGAGCTAGTGTAGAAACGTTACGATACACGTGAGAAGAGGAAACGAGAACTCTTCTATGTTTCAAAAGAATAAAGAATCAAAAGAAAAACAAATAAAAGAATTAGTGGCTATGTTCATGGTGGAAATTGGGAGAAATCAAGATTGAGATGGATTTGAACTAACAACTAAAAAGAAAGTAAAATCAAGAAAACTTTGAATAAAAGAAATCCATGACTAGCTAACCTTAACTACCTTGCTAAACTAACTAAACTCCGTGATAGTGATGCGTGCCTCATGTTGATTCATCGGCATGTATTTGTCTTCCTTGTGGTCTAATTACTTTCCCACTTGGATGATGGGGATTCATTCTTGGACTTGTCTTTTAGCCTCCATAGATGGTCATCGGCCTACAAATGGACTTTCACTAATGGAATCAAAAGAGCTACACTCAAGTGATGCAAATGAAAAAACATACAACATTCACTAATGGAAGTAGTGAAGTTATACATCAAATAGCATATTGGTGCTTCCATCTCCATGTTCCATCAAGGCACTAGTTCGAAGACTAGGCTCCAAGTGAGGCACACATGAATCATATGGAGAATTACAACTAGATCTTGCCAAGAAATGAAAAGAAACCCATCGGAGAAGAGAAAACCATACAAATTGCAAGATGAAGTAAGGCAATCACCCATGAGTTAGAAGTTAGCAAGGTAGTAGTTAGCTAGTACATGGAAAAGGAATTAGCTACTACAAGCCATTACAAAAAGAAAACAAAGCATGAATAAATTGCTAGAAATTAACAAAGCAAGTAAAGTGAAAGAAAACAAACTAGAATCAAGCTCAAGTAGATGATGGAGAATGGATCAATCCTTGTTGCTTCAAGTGTCACTCTTGATTACACAAGCTCTCTCTCTCACAATCACTCTCTTTTACAATGAAATCTAGGGAGGAAGAAAATCATAGAGAGCTAAAAAACCTAAACAAAAGCTATCAAAATACAAAACTATGAACTAAACTCTCTCTCTTCTCTGATCAGTCTCTGTACGCAGGTCTTCATGGGGTATTTATAGGAGAACTGAGAAGCTTCCAGAGAGAGGTTTGTTGCCACAAAATCCGGGACCAAATCTCCATGCAACTGCCGCGCCCATGCCGCGCCCCGCGGCTTGATCCTGGCCGTTGATGGAGATTTTTCTGTTGGAGATTGGTTACAAGGTGGTTGGCCACGTGGCATACTTGGATTCTGAGTTTGTTGCGCGGATCTCTCTAGATCTGGATTTGATTTGGCTTTATCTTTAATCTTTTAATTAATCACCTTAATTAGTGGTAATTAAGTGATTATTTGAATATCTCTCCATTAATTGTGTACCTGCAAATAAGTAGAGAAGAGGAGTAAAAATCACATATTTATTTGTAATATGCATGGGAGTTATGATGTAAAATATGCAATATTGGATACTAATCACACCCCCACACTTATTCGTTTGCTCGTCCCGAGCAAAACAAAGAAAAAGAAAATCTAGACTAACAATTTATTACACCACTTTCGCAGGTGACGCGATTGCACTGAGCATGTGCAACAAGCCGTTAAACCTCTAGGTTACCCTAGAGGAGGAGTGTTGTCTCCTGAGGGTTTTCAGCGGATTACACCCACAAAATCCATAAAGAAAGAAGACAAATGTTAGTATTTTCGAAAACGCATTTTGAACAAGAGACAAGTTTACGAACTATTTTTGCGAAAATATAAGTGATCCTAGGTCATAAGTCCACCTATAATCAGTCTTCCTTAAACTTAGTATCCATGCAAGATCTTGTCTTCAATTAAGGTAAGAATTCAAAATTGGATTGAATATTTTTATCTTTCATAAAACCTAGATAATATGCACACCGTGCACAGTGAAGGTTTCTTGGGATTTCAACTCCAACCATCAAGCCATTTATTATATTATTTTTTTTTCTTTTTTTTCTTCCCTTAGTTTTATTAGGCTTTCTAATTCACCCATGTAGCGAGCCTATAACCGATGACTCCCAGACCAGATGGTCTTAGGGCACCAGATGAGGAAACATCCCTCGGGTTTAAGGACTCAAGTGAAAAAGGCCACAAAACTAAGAGGGATTATTCTTAATCACCGTTAGGCGTGAATAATCATGCTTCTTGAGGCACAATTACCCAGCTTAATAAGTGAGATCACTGTTAGGCGTGAGTCATCATGCTTCTTGAGGCACAATTTCCCAGCTTAATAAGTGATCTTTTATTTATATATTTTTTTCTTTTTTTTTCTTTTTCTCTTTTTTTTTTTTTTATATATATATATATGGCATTTTTGGTCTTTGTTTCCATCCCAAGAAATGTGTAAGTGTAAAGTGCATATTATCTAAGGCAAAAAATGCAAGATAAAAATATCTCCTCAATTTTACTTACTTAGCCTATAATTTTCAAACAAGATCTATTACTTCAACTAGGTTTAAGATGTCATAATTAAGGCTTTCTTAATCTCTAAGATACATCTTAATTTTCTTAAAAATAGATCAAAACTTTGTTTCTTATTTCAAAAAGTTTTTATTTTTGTTTCTTTTTTTTTTTTATTTATATTTTTCTAAAAGAAAAGCAAAATCTAAAAAGAAAATGGAAAATCTAAAAAAAAGATAAAATCTAAAAATAGAAAAAAGATAAAATCTAAAATAAAAGACCTAAAAAGAAAAATAAAAGTCCTAAAAAAATAAAAATCCTATAAAGAAAAGAAAATCCTATGTTAGTAAACCTTTTGATTAGACTGGAAAGGTGGTACTTATTATATGTATAGAATGTGATTGATGTACCCTTTCTTGTCTCCGCTATAGCCTAGGGCTATACCGAGTCGGATCTCAGGGAGAGCTAGTGTAGAAACGTTACGATACACGTGAGAAGATAAAACGAGAACTCTTCTTTGTTTACAAGAATAAAGAATCAAAAGAAAACAAATAAAAGAATTAGTGGCTATGTTCATGGTGGAAATTGGGAGAAATTAAGATTGAGATGGATTTGAACTAACAACTAAAAAGAAAGTAAAATCAAGAAAACTTTGAATAAAAGAAATCCATGACTAGCTAACCTTAACTACCTTGCTAAACTAACTAAACTCCGTGATAGTGATGCGTGCCTCATGTTGATTCATCGGCATGTATTTGTCTTGCTTGTGGTCTAATTACTTTCCCACTTGGATGATGGGGATTCATTCTTGGACTTGTCTTTTAGCCTCCATAGATGGTCATCGGCCTACAAATGGACTTTCACTAATGGAATCAAAAGAGCTACACTCAAGTGATGCAAATGAAAAAACATACAACATTCACTAATGGAAGTAGTGAAGTTATACATCAAATAGCATATTGGTGCTTCCATCTCCATGTTCCATCAAGGCACTAGTTCGAAGACTAGGCTCCAAGTGAGGCACACATGAATCATATGGAGAATTACAACTAGATCTTGCCAAGAAATGAAAAGAAACCCATCGGAGAAGAGAAAACCATACAAATTGCAAGATGAAGTAAGGCAATCACCCATGAGTTAGAAGTTAGCAAGGTAGTAGTTAGCTAGTACATGAAAAAGGAATTAGCTACTACAAGCCATTACAAAAAGAAAACAAAGCATGAATAAATTGCTAGAAATTAACAAAGCAAGTAAAGTGAAAGAAAACAAACTAGAATCAAGCTCAAGTAGAGGATGGAGAATGGATCAATCCTTGTTGCTTCAAGTGTCACTCTTGATTACACAAGCTCTCTCTCTCACAATCACTCTCTTTTACAATGAAATCTAGGGAGGAAGAAAATCATAGAGAGCTAAAAAACCTAAACAAAAGCTATCAAAATACAAAACTATGAACTAAACTCTCTCTCTTCTCTGATCAGTCTCTGTACGCAGGTCTTCATGGGGTATTTATAGGAGAACTGAGAAGCTTCCAAAGAGAGGTTTGTTGCCACAAAATCCGGGACCAAATCTCCATGCAACTGCCGCGCCCATGCCGCGCCCCGCGGCTTGATCCTGGCCGTTGATGGAGATTTTTCTGTTGGAGATTGGTTACAAGGTGGTTGGCCACGTGGCATACTTGGATTCTGAGTTTGTTGCGCGGATCTCTCTAGATCTGGATTTGATTTGGCTTTATCTTTAATCTTTTAATTAATCACCTTAATTAGTGGTAATTAAGTGATTATTTGAATATCTCTCCATTAATTGTGTACCTGCAAATAAGTAGAGAAGAGGAGTAAAAATCACATATTTATTTGTAATATGCATGGGAGTTATGATGTAAAATATGCAATATTGGATACTAATCACACCCCCACACTTATTCGTTTGCTCGTCCCGAGCAAAACAAAGAAAAAGAAAATCTAGACTAACAATTTATTACACCACTTTCGCAGGTGACGCGATTGCACTGAGCATGTGCAACAAGCCGTTAAACCTCTAGGTTACCCTAGAGGAGGAGTGTTGTCTCCTGAGGGTTTTCAGCGGATTACACCCACAAAATCCATAAAGAAAGAAGACAAATGTTAGTATTTTCGAAAACGCATTTTGAACAAGAGACAAGTTTACGAACTATTTTTGCGAAAATATAAGTGATCCTAGGTCATAAGTCCACCTATAATCAGTCTTCCTTAAACTTAGTATCCATGCATGATCTTGTCTTCAATTAAGGTAAGAATTCAAAATTGGATTGAATATTTTTATCTTTTATAAAACCTAGATAATATGCACACCGTGCACAGTGAAGGTTTCTTGGGATTTCAACTCCAACCATCAAGCCATTTATTATATTATTTTTTTTTTTTTTTTTTTTCTTCCCTTAGTTTTATTAGGCTTTCTAATTCACCCATGTAGCGAGCCTATAACCGATGACTCCCAGACCAGATGGTCTTAGGACACCAGATGAGGAAACATCCCTCGGGTTTAAGGACTCAAGTGAAAAAGGCCACAAAACTAAGAGGGATTATTCTTAATCACCGTTAGGCGTGAATAATCATGCTTCTTGAGGCACAATTACCCAGCTTAATAAGTGAGATCACTGTTAGGCGTGAGTCATCATGCTTCTTGAGGCACAATTTCCCAGCTTAATAAGTGATCTTTTATTTATATATTTTTTTTCTTTTTTTTTTCTTTTTCTCTTTTTTTTTTTTTTTATATATATATATATGGCATTTTGGTCTTTGTTTCCATCCCAAGAAATGTGTAAGTGTAAAGTGCATATTATCTAAGGCAAAAAATGCAAGATAAAAATATCTCCTCAATTTTACTTACTTAGCCTATAATTTTCAAACAAGATCTATTACTTCAACTAGGTTTAAGATGTCATAATTAAGGCTTTCTTAATCTCTAAGATACATCTTAATTTTCTTAAAAATAGATCAAAACTTTGTTTCTTATTTCAAAAAGTTTTTATTTTTGTTTCTTTTTTTTTTTATTTATATTTTTCTAAAAGAAAAGCAAAATCTAAAAAGAAAATGGAAAATCTAAAAAAAAGATAAAATCTAAAAATAGAAAAAAGATAAAATCTAAAAATAAAAGACCTAAAAAGAAAAATAAAAGTCCTAAAAAAATAAAAATCCTATAAAGAAAAGAAAATCCTATGTTAGTAAACCCTCCCCCACACTTATTTCATGCATTGTCCTCAATGCATTATGGTAAATGTATGCATGAAATAGGTAAGAGGTAGGAAAAATTATTTACAAGGAATATACAAATGTAACTCTCACCTGGGTTTTTGGTCGCTTCCCTCTGGCCCGTTTCCCATCGTTCCAATGTGTTCTCTTTCTTGAACTCCATTGGGAAACGGTCTGAATTGTTCTTACCCTAGGTGATTCCAGTTTCAATTTGTTGTTATTTTCATTCATACTCTTTCCACCACATCGTTCACAAACAAAGTCCTTATCACCACTCTCACTCAGAATCTCATCACTTCCAATTTTAAGAAATTTTAACTCTTCTCCATATAATTCTTCAAAACTCAAATCAACATCCGGAAGTGGACAATTAGCTAACTTACCCCGAGTTGACTCATCTAAGCACATAATCTCTTCAGCAAACAAGTCTTCAAATGATATATCAATTGGAGGTTCAAATACAGTCTCAGTTGGCTCATTGAAAGTGAAAGTATCCAAATCAACTTTCCCCGTTTGAAAGGGTACTCGGATAAGAGAATCACAAGATTGTGACTCATCTTTTGGATCTTCACCTTCCTCCTCACAATTGTTACTAATGAAATTAACCTCAAATGTTTGATCTTTTGTTTTGTGAGGCTGTGTGTGGAAGACATTGTGTTCATGTGTCATGTTACCAAAAGTCAACCTCATTGATCCATTCCGGCAATTAATGATTGCATTTGCAGTAGCCAGGAATGGTCGACCCAGAATGACAGGAATTTGTGCCCTTTGATTGGAATTTGATACTGGTTTTGTTTCAAGGACAACAAAGTCAACTGGATAAAAGAATTCTCCAACTTTGACAAGGACATCTTGAATTACCCCCTTGGGTTTAGTAACAGAGCGGTCAGCCAATTGAATGGTCATTTGGGTTGGGTGGAGATCACCTAACCCCAATTGTTGGTACACAGAGAAATGCAGGAGATTGATACTGGCCCCCAAATCAAGAAGTGCCCTATTGATGGTAGTCTGTCCTATGATGCATGAAATGGTGGGGCTCCCTGGGTCTTTGTATTTTACAGGAATTGGACCAGTGAGCAACTCATTAATGGATGATGCAAGGAAGACTTTTTTAGGGACTTGGGTCTTCCTCTTCTTGGTGCACATTTCCTTCAAAAATTTAGCATATGATGGCACTTGTTGAATGGCATCAAGAAGAGGGTCATTGATTTGGACCTTATTGAATGTTTCTTTTATTTTCTCCATGTGAGCATTTGACTTATTATTTAGAAGCCTATTTGGATATGGTACTCTAGGCTTATAAGGTTGCTCATCTACCTTTTCTTTCCCCTTGGCTTTGGAAGTGGATGGCTCTGCACTAGAAGATGGGTTGTCAAAAGTTGGTGACATTGGGACATGAGGAGTTTGCTTTGGTACTGGATGAGATTGTGGACTAGAAACCTTATTGTCAACTTGTTTACCAGATCTCAGGGTATGAATGGCATGACAGTGACTGGGTCCTGAATTTTCAACTTTGGGATTTAGCAATGGCTGGCTTAAGAACAGTCCTTTTTGATTCTCAGCCAATTGCTTGATCTGGACCTTCATTTCATTCAACTCCTGTTGCTGGTTCTTTGTTAAGGTTTCTATCATTTGTTTCAACTCAGATATTTCAGAATTATTTTGGGGTGGATGTTGAGGATATGGAGATTGGAACTGTGATTGGTAATATGGTGGTGGATTCTGATAATATGGTGGTGTGTCCTGATATGACTGTGGTGGACTTTGAGATGGATGAACATACAGTGAATTTTGATCAAAACTGGATGAATGAAACTGAGCATTGTATGGATGTGGAAGTGGTGGCATATGATGCTCAGGACCAGACTGACTCCACAAAGAATTTGGATGGTTCTGCCATCCTGAATTGTAAGTATTGGAGTATGGATGATGATTGGGTCTGGTAAATGCTGCATTCATGTTCTCCTGAAATGGGGGCTGATACAATGGACACTCCTCAACAACATGGCTAAGGTCTTGACAGTTGGTGCAACCTGGTCTAATCAAAGGCAATGGGTTGACCTGGTTGACCACAGAATTCCCTATTGACTCAAGCAACTCTATCCTCTTTATTAATTGTGTGATCTTGGTTTCTGCAGCTATAGAGGATTCTTTGGAATGTGTACCAGTTCTGGAAGTGGTGGAAGTGGATTTGTCAGGACAAGACTCCCACTGAATGGTTTTCTCAGCTAGGGTTTCAAAGAGATCCCACCCCTGATGTTCATCTTTTTTCAGGAATTCCCCTTGGCACAAGGATTCCAAAAGGGTTTTTGTTTGGTAATCTAATCCATCATAGATAATCTGGCATAGACGCCATTTCTCTATGCCATGATGGGGACACAGGGCTAAGAGGTCTTTGAAACGCTCAAGATATTTCCAGAAAGGTTCATTTTGTTCTTACTTGAATTGCATTATGTTTTTTCTCATGAGGGCTGTTTTGTGGATAGAATAGAATTTCCTAAGAAAGACCTTAACAAAATCATCCCATGAAGATATGGAACTGACAGGAAGACTATAAAGCCATTTCTTAGCTAAATCCTTAAGTGCAAACGGTATGAACCGTAACCTAACAGCATCCTCAGAAAGTTGGGATATTCTCATCATTTGGCATACCTCTTCAAACTCACGAATAAAGAGGTACGCGTCCTCAGACTCAAGACCATGGAATCGGGGAAGTGTACTAATGAATTGTGGTTTCAGCTCAAAATGATTTCCATTAGGCTCGGGGAGAAGAATGCATGAAGGAATGGAGGTGCGAATCGGATAAAATCGATCCTGAAGTGAGACGTTGTTGGTCATGATGAAGTGGTTGTGGAAGTGTAAGTGTAGAAAGAATTAGGATCACAAAACCACTATTGTATATACAATCACAAACAACGTGCACCGATCACACCAGCGAAAAAGAAAAATAACAAACAACAAAAGAAAAAATCAATCCAAGCTTGTCTAGGGTTTCTGGTCCTAGATGACTCCTAAATAGACTGTCCACAGGAGGTTTAGTGTAGACCTTGACTATAAGCAAATCAGCCAGGGAAGGGTAAAGTCGTTGGGAGGTTTTCCGTCCGAAGACGTTCCTTAATTAAGTAACCAACAACCTTCGGGCTTTCGGCCCTTAACCCCTTTCCTAGACACCGATTTTACAGAAGTCAATTTCCAACACTTTTCCCCTTAGGAAAATCTCCTAAGCGAGTCCGGATGTCCCTAGGGCCAACGTCTATCAAATTTTATTTACAAGCTTAGGATTGTGAGTACGTGGGGAAAATGATTTCCGGGCTAAGGAAAGGGTAATGACCTCCCCCACCTTATGTTATTTACAGGAATTGCCCTTAGAATTAATTGTGCAAGTGTACGATATAGAAACAAACAAGGTTCACTCCAAGTAAGAAAAATCAAACAAAGAGTGAGTCTTAGTCTATATGCAATGAATCACGTACCTTGTCCCACGCACTCTTCAACAGTAAATTTAAAGTAATTGAAAGACACGTGCCTATAATGCAAGATGTCTAACAATTTTTTAGCAATTATCAACCAATTTCTTACTGTTGAATTAATTAACAGGAATACAGTGAAGTATACAGGAAATGAAGTATATAGGCAGCAGTATCTTGCAGAGAAGAAGCCCCTGCAAAAATTTTGTAAGTAGTGAACTCTAAAGTGCCGCGTTCCCACGGCAATTCTTGTGGATCCGCGGCACAATAGAGGGATCCTGGGCTCTGCTTTCTTGAGCAGAGGCCCAAGTCCACTTATATGATTCTGCTGTGCAAATATTTCTGAATCTTCAACCTGTACCTGCAACAGAGAAGATATATCGTTTAGTTTCTCACTTTTAAAAATACCGTCGCTCTCCCCGGCAACGGCGCCATTTTGATTAGACTGGAAAGGTGGTACTTATTATATGTATAGAATGTGATTGATGTACCCTTTCTTGTCTCCGCTATAGCCTAGGGCTATACCGAGTCGGATCTCAGGGAGAGCTAGTGTAGAAACGTTACGATACACGTGAGAAGATAAAACGAGAACTCTTCTTTGTTTACAAGAATAAAGAATCAAAAGAAAACAAATAAAAGAATTAGTGGCTATGTTCATGGTGGAAATTGGGAGAAATCAAGATTGAGATGGATTTGAACTAACAACTAAAAAGAAAGTAAAATCAAGAAAACTTTGAATAAAAGAAATCCATGACTAGCTAACCTTAACTACCTTGCTAAACTAACTAACTCCGTGATAGTGATGCGTGCCTCATGTTGATTCATCGGCATGTATTTGTCTTACTTGTGGTCTAATTACTTTCCCACTTGGATGATGGGGATTCATTCTTGGACTTGTCTTTTAGCCTCCATAGATGGTCATCGGCCTACAAATGGACTTTCACTAATGGAATCAAAAGAGCTACACTCAAGTGATGCAAATGAAAAAAACATACAACATTCACTAATGGAAGTAGTGAAGTTATACATCAAATAGCATATTGGTGCTTCCATCTCCATGTTCCATCAAGGCACTAGTTCGAAGACTAGGCTCCAAGTGAGGCACACATGAATCATATGGAGAATTACAACTAGATCTTGCCAAGAAATGAAAAGAAACCCATCGGAGAAGAGAAAACCATACAAATTGCAAGATGAAGTAAGGCAATCACCCATGAGTTAGAAGTTAGCAAGGTAGTAGTTAGCTAGTACATGGAAAAGGAATTAGCTACTACAAGCCATTACAAAAAGAAAACAAAGCATGAATAAATTGCTAGAAATTAACAAAGCAAGTAAAGTGAAAGAAAACAAACTAGAATCAAGCTCAAGTAGAGGATGGAGAATGGATCAATCCTTGTTGCTTCAAGTGTCACTCTTGATTACACAAGCTCTCTCTCTCACAATCACTCTCTTTTACAATGAAATCTAGGGAGGAAGAAAATCATAGAGAGCTAAAAAACCTAAACAAAAGCTATCAAAATACAAAACTATGAACTAAACTCTCTCTCTTCTCTGATCAGTCTCTGTACGCAGGTCTTCATGGGGTATTTATAGGAGAACTGAGAAGCTTCCAGAGAGAGGTTTGTTGCCACAAAATCCGGGACCAAATCTCCATGCAACTGCCGCGCCCATGCCGCGCCCCGCGGCTTGATCCTGGCCGTTGATGGAGATTTTTCTGTTGGAGATTGGTTACAAGGTGGTTGGCCACGTGGCATACTTGGATTCTGAGTTTGTTGCGCGGATCTCTCTAGATCTGGATTTGATTTGGCTTTATCTTTAATCTTTTAATTAATCACCTTAATTAGTGGTAATTAAGTGATTATTTGAATATCTCTCCATTAATTGTGTACCTGCAAATAAGTAGAGAAGAGGAGTAAAAATCACATATTTATTTGTAATATGCATGGGAGTTATGATGTAAAATATGCAATATTGGATACTAATCAGCAACATAAGCATGATGATGTGCATGAATGGATGGAGTTCGTTTCTTTGAAAACAAAGACTCCAATTTAGTATGATTGAATGCACATGTGCTCAAATTAGAGCTCAAACTATCTATTTATTTTTTAACATATTTATCTCATTAGTGGTGGCATGTAAAGCATGATGAGATAAAGAATCATTTTTATTTTTCTTATAAGAAACAAAATCTTTTTCTTTTTCAACAAATTTTCTTTTCAAAGAGTTATTTTCTTGCAAAATATTTTCTCTTTGTTTTTCCACCAAAGCAATTTTATTTTTCAAGGTAGTGTTCCCTTCACATAAATCATTCAATTTTACAAGTAAGGAAACATTCTCATTTTTCAAATCTTTGTTTTCTTTTTCTAAGCATGCAACCTTATTTTTAAATGTATCTTTTTCTTTAAGCATGCAATCAAAATCCTTTTTCAAGTTTTTATTATCTTTTTCTAAGCATGCAATGTTACTCCTAGGGTCTGTTTGGTTGTCGTAACTGGCCGTAATTCGTAGTTGTAATTGGTAAAGTCTTTTACAATTGTAAATGAGTTACATGTATGTAAATTTTACGGTGTTTGGTTTGTAATATAAAATTGTAAAGTGAGAAAGTATATTGTACTTTACGGTGTTTGGTTGTCGTAATGTATAAGTCGTAAGTGAAAAGTTGACCACAAAATTAACTATTTGGTGATTTTAAAAGTTTTAATACTGCAAATATATATTAAAAAAGTTAAATATTAAAAAAATTTAATATTAATATAAAAAAATAATACAAATTTGTATGACCACAAAATTAACTGTAACTGGGCTGTAAGTGAGTGGTAACTGGGTTGCAAGTGAGTGTTAGTTGAGTTACGTAAGTCTTTTACGAATTACGGTCCAAACAAACGCCGTAGTTGTAACTGGGTAGTAAGTCATTTACGAATTACGGAGTTTTACGCGAAACAAACAGCCCCCTAAATGAATCATGTTCCTTATGCATGCAAGCAATGTTCTTTTTCAAATTTTTATTTTCTTTCTTTATCATGTCATATTTTTCAAGCAATAGATGACAAAAAGTAGAAAGCTCTTCATATGACATGTTAACATCCTCATCCTCGGATTGGGTGTTTACCTCAAGGGGGTTATCCCCTTGGACCATATAGCACTTGTTGGAGATGTCGCTTCCAACATCCGAGTCACTCCCCGCATAGTATTGATCATTTTCGCCAAGGGAGAGGAGGGTGTTCCAAACTACAAAAGCCGATTCAACATTAGAAACCCTAGATAAATAATCATCATTTAGGGTTGATTTAAGAGCATGAAGGGCTTTTGAGTTAGCCTCAAAATACTTGCTATTATTAACATAAGAATCATTAGTGGTAGCAAGATATACATGAATGCCTAAGGCCTTGAGGTACAAAGACATCTTAACCTTCCAAATTTGGATGTTAAGAATGTCAAAGGTGGGTGGTGACATGAAATCCATGGTGTGTGTACAAATCTTGTGATTAGCCTAAAATGAGGATCTTTAACTCTAGGTTGTTAGACCCAAATCAGAGTACCAAGCTCTGATACCAAAAGCTCCTTGGATCACACCGTGCTATCTTCAAATCTTGACATTTTATCCTTTGTTGAGCTATGCACCTACTAAGATCTTGATAATGAATCTGTCACTAATTAAACACAAGATCATTAGTAATATAACTACATGAGTTGATCATCATCAAAACTAGAGTGATGGGCCTTTGGGCCAACAAATAGAAGAGGCAAATTTCTAAACCCTAATAGGAGAGACAGATTTCCTAATTCTAATCGTGACAAAGGAAGTGAATACCCAAAACCTGATGAGTTTGTAATCCCTTCTTTTGATGGGAATCATGATATTAAGTCACCCTTGCTTTAGATTGATGAAGTTGATAAGCTGAGAATCATATCAAGTTTGTGGCTTACAAACTTTAAAACAGAGCAGCGGCATGATAGAATCAATTATAAAAAATTCATATGCAACAAGGCAAACCATCCATAAGAATTTATAGGTGGATGAGACGACTTTTACAAGGTATGTTCCTCCCTCCAGATTATCATCAATTATTGTTCAAACAATTTGAGAGTTGCTCCCAGGGACATAGGACCGTTACCGCGTATGCCGAAGAATTCTATTGGCTTTTCTCTCACTGCAGATTATTTATGACTTCAATTCTAAAACATGTGCTTTCACAAAACGTGTTCTCCCTTGATGAAGCTCATAACTTTGCATTTGAGGCAGAAGAGATGATGATTTGGTCCCCACCTTTCATGTGACCTTATCGGTCGAACGAGATAACGGAGCAGCATCAATACTACCAATTGAAGAGCAGTCAACCAAGAGAGATTCATCATCGTCTGACATGCCTGCAATCAACAATCAGATGAGTGGTTGAGATATTCAAACTGATGTTACTTTCATTCAGAAACCTCGAGCTGTTGTCAGTCAAGCAAAATCCTTCGATGATAACAATTTGTTGTGAAGACTACTCTACCTATTCCTAGTCCAAAAGAAGAGAAGCTAAAATTCATATCCATATACAATCGAGGCAAGTCCTTTGTGGAATTAAAAGAAATAAAGCAAAATCTTACTTTTACAGAAGTTTCTCCTACCACTGAAATTCCCAAAAAGATAGAACCATTATTGAAAAAATACAAAGGAGTTGTGCGCGACAAGTTTTTTAAAATATTATTCCATCAAAGATATTCAGCATCACAGTACGTTTATTCTTCATAATTTCGAAGATCCTTTCATGTGAAAGGAGAGTGATAAAGATGAAAATTTTAAATTCTTCAAGTTCGTATCACCTACTATCAGCACATAAATGCAACATATTCTGCAAGGTATGTAAAATTTCATCTCCAATCTTATTTTGAAAGATCTTTTCATGGAAGCAAACCAATAAATTATGGGAGCATCATGCATATGTATGGATGGATAATAGAGGAACACCAACCAATCACTTTTTCTCAAGCTGGGTTTGCTCAAAATTACATCATTCATCGTTTGATTGATTGGAACTCGAGGATAGTTCTTTTGAAGAAGAAGTGACTGATATAGGAAGGCAGAGCGAAAATGACACAACACGCGTATGTGTTATATGAGTTCGATAGCTATGTGTGTTATTTGTGCACAAAAGTTAGTCGCTGGTTTGATTCTGTTAGCTCACTCAAGAGACCGTTGACTGTTACATCTAAATGTAATGTACATGTACTAGATCAGGCCGAGACGAGGCTGGTATGCAGGTCATACATTTCATTATGTTGAGTGTTGATGTTGACATGTTGTCTATATTGTTATCACTATATCTTTAACTTACTTCAGAAATAATTCACAGCTGCGTTATAAAAACTTTCAGTCTCCCCTGGTGAATTCAACTCAAAGATGTTCAAATTTTAAACTGAGCGAACAAATTCTTAATAATAAAGGTACTATTATCAAGAGGAGAGAAATGGAAAACTATCTTTTCACATACAGCCCCTTTATACTACTATAATCTCCTTCTAACGTAGTTCAAAAGAGTCTCTCTCTTCCTCTCCTTGTTTCCGATTGTTCCTTAATCTCAAGATCTCTCTTTTTTCAAAAAAATTTCTCAGATATGTAATAGGAGATATCCAATTTTATTTGACCCTTTGCATCCATCTATTTCCAAAACACTAGTCTTTCAGGTCCAATTGGACTCACAAGAAGTCGCGACCAACAAATTTTAGAAGATGACACACAAAACGATCGTCGATTTCTCGAAACACATTAATTGTTGTAGGAAGAGTAGTTGGGACTTGGGCCTGTCCGGAAGAGTTCGAGAGGGAGTTTTTTGGGAAAATAAATTTGTGATTTGAGAAGAAAGGTTGAGGGGAGCGGATATTGCAACTCAAAAAATGAGAAAAGCACCCCATGGATAGGGTACCCACTAATTTGGGGAGCGTATATTTCCACCCCAAAAGTGATGAAGGCACCACAGGATTAAGGCATCTCATTTTTTGATAAAAGCACCCCGCAAAAAATTGAAAAATGACCCAAAAAAACCCACTTCTTCTTCTCCTCCTCTCCTTCTCATGCAGGTGACCCCAGGCCTCCCCCTAGCGACCCCCTGATCCCCCCGCTCCTTCCTCTCTCATCGGTGAAACCCCTCCTCCTCATCCCCTGGCTTCCCCCTCGCAGGCAAACCCCCTCCTTCCCCCGCTCCTCCCTCCCTTGCCGACAAAACTCCTTCCCTCCTCCCCATCCCCAATCTCCCCCCCTCTACCCCTCCTCTTCTTGACCTTCGCCCCCACCCCCTTCCTGCCGCATGCATCCTCCCGGACCCCTGATCCCTACAGCTTTTGAGCGAATCTGGTCGAACAGATTCTGGTCTGTTCGGCCAAAATCTGATAGAACAGTGTTCAGCGTCTGTTCAACCAGATCCGGCTGAACAACTTTGGGGGGATCGGGAGGGCAGAGGCCGGTGGGAGGGAGTGGGTTGGGGGCAGAGACCGGTGAGGGGGAGCGGGGGGAGGGCGAGATGGGGAGGGGGTTTCGCTGGCGAGGGAGGGAGAAACGTGGGAGAACGCCGGGGAAGGGGAGGAGGAAGGGAGGCCTGGGAGGGGGAGCAGGGGAGGAAGAAGAAAGGGGCTTTTTGGACTTTTCACCAAGGGTGAATGTCAAAAAAATAACGGCACACTTGTAATAATTTTTGGGGTGCCTTCATCATTCTATGAGGTAGAAATATCCGCTTCCACAAATTTGATAAAGACCTCCCCAAAAAAGATAAAAAATTGCCAAAATACCCTTGTCTTCTTCTCATTCTCCTCTCCCCCCACCGGTGAACCCCCTCTCCTTCCCTCTCGCTAACGAACCCTCCCCCTCTCGCTAACGAACCCCCCGAATCTCCCCTCTCCTCCCCTCTTGTCGGCGAACTATCTCTCTTATTGACAAAACCCTTCCCCTTCCCCTCCCCCTGGATTTCACCTCTCCCCCTATCCTCCCCCTCCCTCATAGGCTATTCAGCTAAATCCAGTTGAACACTGTTTGGCCAGGACCAGAGACCAGACTTTGTTGGGCTGGATCCGGCCGAACAAACCTCGATTATCCCGCCGAACAAGCTACAGTTTGTTCAGTCAGATCCGACCGAACAGCCTCGAGATAGGAGGGGGCTGCGAAGATCGGGTGCGGGAGGTGGGGTCGGGATGGGGGAGGGGGTTCGCTGGAGGGGGGAGGGGCCAGGGTGGTTAGGAGTGGAGGAGGAGGGGAGGTCGGGAGGGGAGGGGGGATGGGGAAGACAACGGGGATGGGGAGGGCGAGGGGATTTCATTAGAGGGGGGAGGGCGTTGAGGGGGAGGGGGTTCGCCGAAGGAAGGATGGGAGGTTCACCAAACTGGGGAGGGGGGATTGCCGGAGTGGGGGGAGGGGGGGAGGGGGAGAAGGAGAGAAGGGCATTGTAGTCTTTTCTACGAAAATAGTTGTGCTAAAAAATATAATAGCACACATGAAAATTTTTTGGGGCTTTTCTCATTTTTTGGGTGGCAATATCTGTTCCCAGGGTTGAGGGGGTTGACTTTAAGTTAAAGGCTTTTGAGTCATTTCACATTTGTTGTAGACATTATTTGAGTGTTCATTGTAAAAAAAATATTTTGTGGTAGAATTTTGAGTATTTAAAAATTCTTGATAGAAAACAGTAAAAGATCATGATACTATAATAAATTTAGCTTTTTCTCGGTGAACTTTTATTTAAAATAGACAAAAGATGAGAGTCAACACGCTCGTTAGGATTGAAAAAACACGTGTAAAACACCATTTGTTAGGAATGAAAAACCACCATTTCGTTTAAACCACGTGTAAAACGTTCCAACAGAAAAAAGAGAATTTGGAGTGCATACAGCTGAACCCTGGATTTCAAAATGAATCTGACAGCAAGATATATAACAAAATGCTGCACGCACGTTTGGTGCATGGAACCTTGCCTGCATTTCTTCGTCGTAATCGAAATCCCAAGAATCTTTCTACACGGTTATGTTACTGTTCTAACAACCTTCAAATCCCTAGAAACTTTCTATGCGGTTATATTATTGTTCTAACAACCTTCATCTTATTTGAATTTATGGACGTAGAGAGTGACGGCGAGAAGCTAGTTTGATCAATGACGTGCGTGTACGAAACAATGACTCGTACTTTCAAAGTAGACAAACGCAATGAGAAACAGACTCGTGTCAGTTGCTACGTAGTCTGATTGCAAGGCAACGTCGAAGCTAGCTGCAGGTTGCAAATTCATTAGCTAAGCCAACTTGGACAAAAGCAGATTGTTACACCAATTTAAGATAATATAAAAATCACGGGCTTAACTGTGAAAGATTGCGGCTTTCGTCCATCCGCAAGGAAAAGTTTTGATTATTAATCTATTTTAGCAATATAAATTGTGATCTTAGTCTGACTAAAAAGCAAGTCAAATATTGTACAGTTAATAAAGCCCCCAACAACCCCACCTTGGACTTATCCTCATTCCTACGTGGACATTTGAAGCTCGTCCCTTGTTTAGTCAGTTATCATGCATGCGGTGAGCTTCTGTGGAATCTCTACGTTGAAATTTCAAGTTTTCAAGCAATCTTTTGTGGTGTTCATCATTCCATGTATTACTTTGAACTACTCTGATCTTCTTCATGTTATTTTTTTTGAAATATGTAAATGGTTGTAGTTGAAAATTCTATGACGCAATAGCTTCGAATTCATGTCTTGAATCTCACGTTACATGTATTTAGACCCTCAAATAAACACGTGGCGGATACAATGAGGTTGCTGGATTTCAATTTGAATTGGTAGGGCGCTTTAATTAGCTCAATGGAATTGGATCTTGGAGGGAGATTGACCATATTTGTCAAAACGGAACACTAAAAGTGGATACAATACATGATATGAGTACAGGACTCATGGACTCGAAAAACATCGGAAATTAACGTATGTATGTGTGAATGCATATAACTATTTGTGTCCTTGCATATGTGTATAATCTCATCGGTTTCATATACATCAAGATCAAATATGTGGCAAAGTTTTCAAGCTAATTTAGAACTTTTTTTAATTTAGAAACTAATTTGGTCAAAGTGTTGGAATTTTGAGTGTAAAATTAAATAAAAAATTTTGGTTTCAAATTTTATTTATTATTTATTTTACTAAGTCAGCTTTAACCAAGCCTCATTAGATCCCAAATCGGGTGAGAAAATCTCTCAACTATCCGATGTTGTGATTGTGAAAATCTCTTACAATTACAATTACTGAGGGGTTTGAAACCTATAAATAGACCCTCCTTCCAACAGCAAAACAAAAGACACAACATACTTCTCTCTTCATCTTAAAAAAAAACTTGAAACCTACTCTTCGTGCGAATGGCTTCAGCGTTAAAAGAAATTTTTTTTAGTTCATTATCTTTATTTTTTGGGCAACTTCTTCATCTAAGCAGAGGAGCCCACCGTCCTAGACCGAGCGCTGGTGGTTTACCGGGAGAGTTTTTACCGCTAGGAGTGGAGGTCACTTCAAGGTTCGGGCGGGGACCGGCCATCTTTCTTCTAGGGCAGTGTTTTTGCACGATTACGTCACCCAGGCCAGCAAATTTATTTTCCTTTTAATATTTCTTTTACATTGTAGCATGTTTAGGACAAGCAAACAAGTTTGATTAAAAGATTTATTTAATTAATGTGTTGCATGTTTTAAAATTTAGAAATATTGTTATAAATATCCAACAATTTAAAAGAAAGATTATTGTTCTTTGATAATTTCCTGCAATTTAATTTAAGAAATTATTTCATGCAATTTAATTAAATATTTCAATGCAATACTTGTTTCACACAATGTATTACTTATCTGTTACATGCATTAAAATTATATGCAATTAGAGAATTCTTCTTGCAAATTAAAGATAATTATTTATATTTTTGCCAACAGTAATTTCGGTAAATCTTAAAAGAAAACTCTATATCCTACTAAATTTATCTTTTATAAATTCTTGCAAAGTAAAGCCTGTTTATTCTAATTCTTATAAGGTCAAATCTTGCAATATGATTGAGGTTCTACCTGCGCAGAAAATATAGAATTTCAGAAATAGTGCAAGGTACGCGATAGCAAGTAGTTATGCAACCACAAGGAGGGACTAGTGATGGAAGCTTTTAATAAGTTCTCTTTTAGTTCACTAAAGATAATTAAAAATTCTTTTTTTCTTGAAAGAAAAGGAAAAAGAGTAATTATCAAGTTAAGAAGAAAGTGGTAGATTGAGAAGGTGGAGAAAATAGAAAATAGATTTATACAAAGAAAGTGAAAAAGTGAATAGAGTTGAGAGTTGATGGTGATCGAAACTAAAGATTAAAAGAAAGGAAGAAAAATCTTAAAAGTACTTATTTGCCTCTTTGGCGCTTGCTTAGCTTTGATCCGTATCGATGATGTACCTTGGCTTGAAGGCGATTGAAGCATGACATATATGATCTTCTCCATTCTCATTCTAAATTACGAAATGAAGGTGCAAGCTACACTAACATAGAAATGGCTATCCATCACCATAAGTCATCAATGACACTTGGGTAAGGCAAATTCGAGGCTGTCAGAGTCATTTAGATTTACAAACACAAAAGAGGGAAACAAACAAAAACAAGAGTAAAGAAGAAAAGAAAACTTTGATTCAATTTAAATAACAATGAAAGAAAAGACTTACTTATACTGGTATCACCCTCAGTACAAGTTTTATTCTCATTCCTTCATGAAACTCTCCTTTCCTCTCAGTTTCATAAATAAAATAAAAATTACATAAAAGAAAACTAAAATCCTAAGTTACAGACTACAGAACAGCTTAACCTACACTCTCTGCTCAATTGTTCCCTCTAGCCTCAGAATTTGCAGGTATTTATAACAAAAACACAGTGAGGGAGAGCGTCTAAAGAGAGGGGGAGAAAACGCTCCCCATATCTCAACAAGAATGTGGCATTCCGCAATAATTTTATGGCCCAGATGGACAGATTCAGGGGGTGCAAGTCCCTGATTTGATGTTTCATCCGTTTATCTATTTGATTTCTCGATTTGAGCTACGAATTTGATGATATCAGTGTTGATCTTTAACTAAACGAAATGGATTCATAAAAATTCATATTTAACCAGTTTTCATTTGGTGTTACCTCCTTAATTTGCTCTGATTTTCAGCTGAAAATTTGCCCTCATCCTTGATTTTGATTTAATCTGAATTTCTGTGGGCTTTTGGGCTCGTTTTTTCTCCTCTTTCATTTAGTAAAGGCTGTGTAAATAATTAAACAAAAAGATAATTAAATAGCAAAATTTATTAACAAAATAATATGAGAATGTGATAATCAATATGCAATATTGGCAAAAGATCACACCCCCACGCCTACCTTTTGCTCGTCCTCGAGCATAACAAATAAAAGTAAAACAGAGCTAACCTAACCTAACTTACTTTCGTAGGAATCACGGTTGCACTTAGCATGTGCAACAAGCCATTAAATCTCTAGGTTACCCCTAGAGGACGAGTTTTGTCTCGTGAGGGTTTTCAGTGGATTATACCCACAAAATCTATAAAGAAAGAGAAACAAAATGTTAGTATTTTCAAAAAGCATTTTGAAAGAGAGATAAAATATTTGAAGTATTATTATAAGAGTTCAAGTAATCTATAAGTCATAGAAAAATCAAACTTTTCATTCCTAAACTTAGTCTCTATTCAAAATTTGTTATCAATCAAGGTAAGGAGTCAAAGTGTATTTCTCATTTAATCTATTATTTTATCCTAAGTCATATGCACCTTTATGACAGTGAAATTTTGACTCGGGTTCTTTAACTCTAAATCTTATGCCTTATTATTTTTTTATATTTTTGGTGTTATTATTCTTTAACTCTATTAGGCTTTCTAATCTGCACAAGTAACGAGCCTTTAGTTAGTGACGCTCAAACCAGACGATCTTAAGGCACCGGGTGAGAAAACACCCAAAGGACTTAAGGACTCGAGCAAATAAGACCACAAAACTAAGAATTTTCTTTATTATATGAATCAATTTTAGGCGTGAATACTTATGCTTTAGGAAGCACAGTTACCCAACTTAATCAGAAGATTTTTGGATATATATTTTTCATTTTATTTTTAAATAAAGCATAAGAATTTTTATTTTTGAACCCTAAGTGTGCAAGTATATAAAGTATGCATATTTCATCAAGATAAAAATTAAGATTAAATTACTTTTTCAAATTTTTTTTCAACCCTAGAGATCAAACAAATAATCTTATTTTGACCAAGTATAAGAAATTCTAATTATGATTCTTCTATTCCTTAAAATTAACTTAATTCTTACAAAAAAATAGGTTAAAATATTATTTCTCTTTCAAAAAAAATTTTAAAGCAAAGAAAATATTATTTTTTTATTATTATTTTTTAATAAAAAATAAAACTTATGTTATGTTAGAACCCTCCCCCACACCTATCTCATGCATTGTCTTTAATGTACGAATGAATTCATAAATGCATGAAAAAGAAGAAAGGGAAGAAAAATGTATAAACTGTCTAAAAATCACTGAAGACAAGTCATCAGAGAATAGAGTTTATATTCCATACGAGAGGCTAATCATAGCCACTCGCGTAATGCCAAGATGCAGAGCATGAAGCCCGCACCTCAACATCAGTACAATACCAAGGCGCGAGGGTCGAAGCCCACGCCCCAGCTGCACTGTAATAACCAAGACGCGACTCGAAGCCCATGTCCTTACATCAGTACATTACCAAGATGCGAGGGTCGAAGCCCTCGCCTCGACATCACTGAAATCTCAAGACGCAGAGCCTAAAGCTCGCGTCTGGCAGAGTTCGAAACCCGCGTCTAGAAAAGTTTGGAGTCGGCATCTGAAACGCGAGGCTCGAAGCCCGCGTTCCGACTACAGAGAAGCCCTGCGTCTCGGTTATAACTGCCCTCATTACTAGGTCAATTACTGTCACGTAATGAGAAGAGTTAACCCCTATTATGGAGGATTTTTAGGGGACATTTTTACCCCCTGAAACTCCTATAAATAGCTCAGTTTGCTACTGAAGAGGGGCAGAAAGTTTTTGGTCGGAAGTTTTGGAAAAACCAAAATCTTTAGCTGAGGAATACAAAAGAGTTCAACTCTTCTAACAACTTACTGAGTACAAGTTTGTTCTTGCCTCAAATCTCTTTGAGATTTTATTGGACAGGAGTTGTGCTACTCCGTCCATAGTCCGAAGAGAAGATTCCCGAAAGATTATGACGTTCACCCATTCAACGGAAACAAAATTCACTTTCTACCGCCACATCAAGAACCCAACATTAAACAAAGAGAAGATTTGAGCTTGAATATCTTCTCCCTCTTGTAATCAAATTTTTGAGGTTATTGTAATCTTTCATTGTTTCAAGAAAATTTTATTACGATCCTCTTAAATTTTTCCCGAACCAAATAAGAGATGGCGACTCCGCTGGGGAACACTTTCTCTACTGATGAGTAAGTTATAGCGCAAGGTGACGTCACTTGCATGGGAAGAATGGTCGAACCGCTTGTCATGGAATTTGACCTGGCAAAGTATGAAGAGTTCCTCTCTTCCGGCTCCAAAAGCCTAAGGGTGCGGCAGCACCAGAAAGTCTCCTTGGAGATCCGCTCTCGGGTCCCTTCGGAGGTTTTCCCGAACGAGGTCTATGCAGAGAGCATCATGGCTAGTCATATCATACGTAACGTCCGCGTCAATGTCTCTCACGAGCCCGCGAGGCCAACGTTGTTGACGACCAACTTGGCCACGTCGTCCTCTTCTTATAATACTTTGTAACTTAAATTAAATAAGAACTGTACACTCTTTTATTCTGCATTCTCTGATTTAAAAGCTACCAACATAAACTTATCTTTTAATATTTTTAAATATTGTGGATACAAAAAATATGATAGAAATCTTTCAGTCATTTTAACAAACCTAAATTACAATAATATTATTTGTACACTCTTTATGTGGTTAGAATAGACATAGGCTCCTAAATATCATTAGTTCAATATGAGAAGAAAATTAAGAGTAAATTATTTTCTCGAAACTTCATATAATTGGTGTTTAACTAAGGAAGAGTACTCAACGTAGTTCTTTAATTAAGGAACGTCAAGTGCGAAAAAACTCCCACCTCAGTTACGCCAACCGAGCCAATTGAACTGGTAAAATTGTTGTTTTTACTAATCCTATAATTCTAAAATCTTTTATCAGCCTATATTAACTATAACCTTAAAGGTAATGTTATTGTCTAGCTTATAACCCTAGCGTATACATCAACTTTGGACACATCTTAAAATCTGTCTAGAATTTACCTTAATTAATATTATGATTGGATCTAATTTTTGTTATTTTTCACATTTGAATTTGATGTAAATCATGATCGGATCATTTTAAATTAGCTAGAATTTATATCCTAGTCTATACTCTAAAAAAATCTAGCCTGAGGAACATAGTAGGATTGAAGATTTCAAATAATATGATTATGTTAAAATTACAATTAGAAAATGTGTTACTTGTGATATTTTATTTGCATGCGCAAATCTTATAATTTGAACTCATATAAAGGAGTATCTTAATCCTAATTATGTGCAGGATTAATAGTCATGTGCGTGGAATCTATTAAAACTAAATTGCCTAAAATAAATAATTATTCTATAATCTAGTATTATAATTTAGATAAAGAGACTACCTCCTAATCTCATTATTATATTGCCCTTAACTTATAATTATCAAGTTTGGATTTCGCCTTATTTAGATTTTTATTTTTTGAAATAAGATTTCATTTTTGACTTTACAAACTAAAATTTTCCTTTAACTAAGTTTAGCGATAAATTAAATATCTATTTTCATATTCTCAAATATAGTTTTAATTGTCAAAAAATTGGTCGAGATTCTTGGTTAGAATTTTAAATCAGACTCTTGTTACATGTCTTAAAATTTGAAAAGATATCTATTTTAATATCTCGAGTAATGATATAAATTTCTTTGAAATTATCTTATAAGAAAACTATTTAATCCTTCTCATTTTATTACTAGCTTTTATTCAATTAGATATATATTATTGGAACTATATCAAGTTAAAAATATTAACTATTGATGTAATTTATTATACTTATTAAAAGTATATTTATAACTAAAATTTTATACACCTCCTATTTGTTGGCCCAATGGCCTTCTACTCTAGTTTTGATGATGATCAACACTCATGTAGTTATGTTTACTAATATTCTTGTGTTTCTAAGTTTCAGATCATTAACAGGATATTAGTTGGTGATTAGCTTCAACAAGATGATTAGAAGCTTATCATGGTGATTCCGGTGCCAAAGCTTAAAGATCATACCTTTGCACTTGGAGAATCACGGAGTTTTGGAGCAAGTCTACTTGAAGATGAAGATCGTCAAGAAGACTTAGGTATCTAGTTTAGAGTTTGTGTTTTAGATCCATATTTGTAAAGCTTAGTTTAGTTGATATGCTCAAGTGCACAAAACACACACGTTTTATGTTTGGTTTTTGGTTTTCATGAATAGTGATCAAAACAAGTTTTAATTGATATATGTATAGTTGTTTCATTCTATACATGCATGCTTTAACTTTTAGACAAACTTATTTTGACTATCCTATTCATGTTTTGGAAAAATCAAGTTTGATAAAAATACAAGTTTTGTTTTTGATAAAATTAGCAAGACACAAAAATGAATTGATATGTTGATATATTGTCTTGAAATTTTTATCACATGTTTATGTTTTAACATAAAATGATAAAACAAGTTTTATGGAATTTTCAGAAATGATAAAAGATTTTTGTAAAATATTTTTCCCTAAATTTCTGACCTGGTTTTTGGGCTGACAGGCTGGTCGGTCGACCGTGCCGGTCGACCGCACCAAAGGGCCGGTCGACCGATCCGGTCGACCGATGTGCACAGATGTGCACGTCTGTTAAGCACAGAACCGGTCGACCGGGTCGGTCGACCGAGGTGAGAGCTCTGCTCTCGGGATTTTTCGGTCGACCGGGCCGGTCGACCGCTAGTGCCCAACGGTCACATTTTTGACCGTTGGCGGTCGACCGGGCCGGTCGACCGGTGGCTGTCAGAACTGCCACATCAGCCTAACGGCTAGTTTTGTATAGGGGCTATATAAACCCCTTCTCTTTGGGGATTTTGGCCAAGATTTTTAAGAGGAAAAATTCCAGTTTTCTGAAGTGTTTAAAAGAGTTTTAAAAAGTAGTTTTTGAGCTTTAAACTTCTAATCTTTATTGTTTTGGGTTTTTGGAAAATCAAAGAGAACTAGGTTTTGGGATTTTGATTTGATCTTTTATTTCTATCATATACAAGAGATTTCCCAAGTAGTTTTCTTTGTTGCTTGTTTCCAAAAACACTTAGTTTCCACACTTGAGCCATATCTTCTATCCTAAACTATTAGGATCTTATTTTTGTGGAAAAAGAGAAAAGAGAGTGTTTGAGGTTGTTGTTGTAAACCTCTAAGTTGTACACCCTTATTCTTGTTGTATCCCTCTTCGGTAGAGGTGATCGGGTGATTGGTTTGTGAGCCTCTTAGGTAGAGGTGTTGGTTGTTGTTGTTGTATTGGCTACGGGCCTTACCCTCGGTTGTGAGGTGGTTGTTTGAGAGAGGAGTTTGGTACTCCTAGAGTTGTAAGAAATCCTCTTCGGTAGAGGTTCCCTCGGTGGGAGTTGAGATAGTGGAAATCCTACACGGTGGTGTAGGCGGGGATGTAGAGCAAGGTGCTCGAACCTCGAAACAAATCTTTGTGTTTGCGTATTGATCCATTGTCTCTCTAACTCTCTCTCATTTATATTGTGCAAAGCATCATACTTCATATCATCATATCATATTTGCTTGTGTTGAGCATAACTCATATTGTCATATCATATTGCTTGTGTTGCCTTGCATTATTTCATATTGCTATATCCTTTATTGCTTGGCTTGATTGTGTGTATTTCATATTGCTTGGATTGCTTGTGTGTGTGTGCCTAACTTATACTCATCCAACAAGAGCTTCACATAGCACCTCAACCCATTTCAAGGTGAATCAAGGGGAGTTAGTCCAGAGCCTTGCAAGGGGAATTCGGCTACACTTCTTGTATTGTATTAGTTTGTGCATAATTTGCATTAGCTTCCGCATTTAGCGCACTTAGTTTGCATTTAGTTTCTTAGATTAGCACTTACACCTATTCACCCCCCCTCTAGGTGTTTTTCAATTGGTATCAGAGCTAGTGCTCCTGATACTTAGGCTTAACATCCTAGGAGTGATCCATTTGCTTGCTAATCTCACTTGCATTTGTTTGTTTGCATATTCATATATAGTTTACCATGGACTTCATGACCCCTCCTAGCTTTGACCCTTCCAACATTGATGTTTGGAAGTATAGGATGTTCATGTACCTAAAGACCCTAGGTTTGCATGTTTTCCTTGCGGCCACCAAGAGATGTTATCTTGGTGATTGCAATCATATAGGGGCCAATGCACTAGCCCTAGAGGCTATTAGAAGCACATTACCTAAAGATTATCTTATGTGTGTTTCTAATCTTGATTCCGCTTTTGCAGTGTGGAACAAGTTGACAACAACCACCACCTCCAAGCTTCAATTGCCAATCCAAGAAGAGGAATCTAGCGGAGAATCCGAGCCACAACAATGCTATATGGTCCAAGGGAATGACTCCCTTAAGGTACATTCGGAATCTCAACTAGATAGTAATGATTGTGCTAGTTCTTCAAATGATTATATTGATCCCCATGCCTTAAATGAAGAACTATCTATTGTTTGTGAAAAACTAATAGAAAAATATAACTTGTTGAAAAAGAAGAGTCTAGGCATTAATAATGAAAATAAAAATTTGATTGCTAGACTTGATGTTGTTTTGCAAGAGAAAGAGGAGATTGCTAATGAAAGGGATTCATTAAAATCTCAACTTGGTCTTGCACTTAAAGAAAATGAGTTTTTGAAAAATAAAAATGATTGCCATGTTCTTTTGAAGAAAAATGAAAACTTGTCTTCAAAAATTGATTTTGTTTTAAAAGAGAATGTTGATTTGAAAAATAAAATTATTTCTATTTCAAATGATTTAGATGTGTGTTAAAGAAAAACATTGTTTTGCAAAATAAGATGGATGCACATGTTTGCCATGCTAGTGTAGCTTCTTCATCTAGTCTACCTAATGCATGTACCTCTTCTTCTAGGATCAATGATGATATTTGTATGTTAAAGAAGAGAGTAGACTGTTTGGGCTCCACTATGAGCCAATGTGCCATGAACCACTCACGGTTGGAAACCTTGGTTCGAAAGAAACAAGTTCCATCTTCTATGCATGCACACCCTCCACGGCATACACATGCTCCTCACGGACACACCCATCACATGTATGCTCATGTGTACACATGTACACATTGTGGACGTAAGGGCCACCTTGCTAAATTTTGTTTTGATAGATTACATACTACTAATTTAGCAAAGAAATTTGTTTGGGTTAGAGAAGGGACTAACCCCCATGGACCCAACAAGATGTGGGTACCAAAGACCACCCCTCCTATTATTTTTGATGTAGGTGTGGGCTCTCACATGACGTGAGAATGATAGCACCTTGGAGTAGATGCGTTCCGGACTTCATGGAAATCATATTGGATGCATCACTTTCAAGGGAAGATTTGGTGGAGATGACCACCATGTTTTGGAGACAAGGAGAGTTGCTTCTTCGTTTTGGTAACAATCCTTTACTCCCATTTATTGTTTACATGTTTTCCATGTTTTAATGTTTATAGCATGTTTTGATGTCTATGGATTAGTATGTTCATTCCATGTTTATTAGATCCTTGACATACATGTATAGTATTTGAGACACATATGCTTATATGAACCCATATTTAGTGTTCTCACTTTTGTTTAAGCTATAATGTACATCATGAATCTAATACATGTGAATTTACATAGTAATCATGTTTTAGTTTTATCATGATGACTTTTATATTTATTTTGATGCTTCATGTTTTGAATATATGTTTAGATGTTTGTTTTCATTAAGACTAGTTATATACTTGTACATAGAGTGGGCTACAAATAAATCTATATATGTTTGGGCTTGATTGCTTATTTGAACCCATTAGATGTGCTAGTATAGTCTAGTTTTGATGATTCATACATTTCAAACTTGTATTCCATTTTTGAATTTGTTTTATGATTGTGTGTTTCACTTCATGTATATGTTTGTATTGCCAAACTTTAAGATATACATGTATACCCCTTGAGTCATTTGCCTTTCATGCAAATCTATATTTGGACTCAATTGTGTTTAGGGATATGTATGTATACTTCATGTTTGACAATTCATACATATACCTTGAAATGAAATTTGTTGTGATGAAAATTTAGTTTTTCATGTTTCATGTATTTATGTTTAACTTCATGTATATGTCCATCTAGTTCAAACTAATCTTATACATATACATCTTTTTGAGCCACGTGCCTTCATGAATATTCATTTAGTGGACTCGTTGAGTTTTGGATATGTATGTATATTTTAGCTTGTATTAGACATACATATGCCTTGAAGATTAAATTAGGAGTTTTATATGATTTTTCATGTTTTTGATGGAATTATGTTTTAAGGAATAATTGAGCTTAATGAAATATTTTTCATGATTATGATCTTCACATATTATTTGTACACTCATATCTATTGCTCATGTTTTATTTCTCATGAGTTATGCTTTATTGGTTAGAGTGATGATTATCATGTGAATTTCAATTTTGTTTTATTCCTTGCTTGAAGGATTTCGTGCTAGTTAACAAGTTTTTCATTTAACTAGTTGCGGTGTTCTTCATTTTGGTAGTGATTTTCAAACAAAACTACATTTTCAAATCTATCTTTGAAAACCCCTACCTTCTAAGGGCGGTAGGATGGAAGATCATGTTCATGTATGCCCTAAATTGAAAATCTTTAAAACTTGAATTATGATTGGGTGGTAGATAATATGATGTATACACTTGAACTTATTGTTATGTCAATTGGTATCATTGAACTCTTTTAATTGGTATCATTTTGACCTTTTGTATACTCATATGTTTATTATGTATGTATGTATGCTTTAAATTCCAAGTATATCAATTTCTATTGGTATCTATCTTTCATACATATATATGTTTGTATTTATGCTAGTGCTTGAGTTTCAATTTTGTTTAAATTGATTACTTTTAAATTGTTATCAAGACTATGCATGTCTTTAGTTTGTATCTCATAAAGGGGGAGAAATTTGATTTTGTATTTCAATTGGTATTTGTACTCCCACTCTTTATGATCAAAAGTTGTTATTTTGAACATATGATATCAACATCAAATTTGTTTATATGTTTTTCAAAATGAAATATATTCTTACAATTGGTATCAAAATTTGTGTTTAGACATTCAAAATTTGTTATGTTGTTTTACAATTGGTAATTTGTTATGTTTAATTACAATTGGTATTTTCAAAATTTTGTTTAAAGAAAATATTCAAAGTTTTGATTTGTATTTCCTATATGCAAGGAGAGCTTAACATCTCTCTTACATATAGATTCATGTTGAGTATATTATAAATTGAGGAGCTTGACAACTCTTCTTTATATGATATACGTGTGTAGGGGGAGCTTCACATCTCCTCTTATGCATTACATAATATGTGTTATGTGAATTGGGGCTTGTCATCCCTTCTTCAAGTAATGCATATGTGTAGGGAAGCTAACTTAGCGTCTTCCTCTTCATGAATGTATATAGCATATAACATATATTGATTCTTGTTTATTGGTATCAAGATGCTTCATTGATATATTTTTAATTGATATCATGTTTGTAGTCACCCCTTATTGACTTTTTTTGTTTTAGACAAAAAGGGGGAGAACATTGTTTGCATTATTTTGATTGACAGAAAGGGGAGAAAGATTCTCATTTTATCTATGGTTTTGATTGTTTACCCCTTTGTTGATGATTGACAAAAAGGGGAGAAGTATTTATGAAGTTTTATATGCATGCTTATGTTTATGCATATATTATGTTTTAATCTCAAGAATATTAAGTTTAATTGATTTATAGAGTTTGTTTTGTAATTGGTATCTAGAGCTTATTTTGTTTTGAATATTCCATTTGATATCTAGAACCATTTATTGTTTATGCATATGCATGTTTCATGTTTAATATTCATTACATATTTATTTATTCGTTTGTTATGCATGAGTTAAGGGGGAGCTTCTTTGAAGCTTATCTTTAATCCATGCATATATAACTCCATGAGTTTTGTCATCATCAAAAAGGGAGAGATTGTTGGCCCAATGGCCTTCCACTCTAGTTTTGATGATGATCAACACTCATGTAGTTATGTTTACTAATATTCTTGTGTTTCTAAGTTTCAGATCATTAACAGGATATTAGTTGGTGATTAGCTTCAACAAGATGATTAGAAGCTTATCATGGTGATTCCGGTGCCAAAGCTTAAAGATCATACCTTTGCACTTGGAGAATCACGGAGTTTTGGAGCAAGTCTACTTGAAGATGAAGATCGTCAAGAAGACTTAGGTATCTAGTTTAGAGTTTGTGTTTTAGATCCATATTTGTAAAGCTTAGTTTAGTTGATATGCTCAAGTGCACAAAACACACACGTTTTATGTTTGGTTTTTGGTTTTCATGAATAGTGATCAAAACAAGTTTTAATTGATATATGTATAGTTGTTTCATTCTATACATGCATGCTTTAACTTTTAGACAAACTTATTTTGACTATCCTATTCATGTTTGGAAAAATCAAGTTTGATAAAAATACAAGTTTTGTTTTTGATAAAATTAGCAAGACACAAAAATGAATTGATATGTTGATATATTGTCTTGAAATTTTTATCACATGTTTATGTTTTAACATAAAATGATAAAACAAGTTTTATGGAATTTTCAGAAATGATAAAAGATTTTTGTAAAATATTTTTCCCTAAATTTCTGACCTGGTTTTTGGGCTGACAGGCTGGTCGGTCGACCGTGCCGGTCGACCGCACCAAAGGGCCGGTCGACCGATCCGGTCGACCGATGTGCACAGATGTGCACGTCTGTTAAGCACAGAACCGGTCGACCGGGTCGGTCGACCGAGGTGAGAGCTCTGCTCTCGGGATTTTTCGGTCGACCGGGCCGGTCGACCGCTAGTGCCCAACGGTCACATTTTTGACCGTTGGCGGTCGACCGGGCCGGTCGACCGGTGGCTGTCAGAACTGCCACATCAGCCTAACGGCTAGTTTTGTATAGGGGCTATATAAACCCCTTCTCTTTGGGATTTTGGCCAAGATTTTTAAGAGGAAAAATTCCAGTTTTCTGAAGTGTTTAAAAGAGTTTTAAAAAGTAGTTTTTGAGCTTTAAACTTCTAATCTTTATTGTTTTGGGTTTTTGGAAAATCAAAGAGAACTAGGTTTTGGGATTTTGATTTGATCTTTTATTTCTATCATATACAAGAGATTTCCCAAGTAGTTTTTCTTTGTTGCTTGTTTCCAAAACACTTAGTTTCCACACTTGAGCCATATCTTCTATCCTAAACTATTAGGATCTTATTTTTGTGGAAAAAGAGAAAAGAGAGTGTTTGAGGTTGTTGTTGTAAACCTCTAAGTTGTACACCCTTATTCTTGTTGTTTCCCTCTTCGGTAGAGGTGATCGGGTGATTGGTTTGTGAGCCTCTTAGGTAGAGGTGTTGGTTGTTGTTGTTGTATTGGCCACGGGCCTTACCCCTCGGTTGTGAGGTGGTTGTTTGAGAGAGGAGTTTGGTACTCCTAGAGTTGTAAGAAATCCTCTTCGGTAGAGGTTCCCTCGGTGGGAGTTGAGATAGTGGAAATCCTACACGGTGGTGTAGGCGGGGATGTAGAGCAAGGTGCTCGAACCTCGAAACAAATCTTTGTGTTTGCGTATTGATCCATTGTCTCTCTAACTCTCTCTCATTTATATTGTGCAAAGCATCATACTTCATATCATCATATCATATTTGCTTGTGTTGAGCATAACTCATATTGTCATATCATATTGCTTGTGTTGCCTTGCATTATTTCATATTGCTATATCCTTTATTGCTTGGCTTGATTGTGTGTATTTCATATTGCTTGGATTGCTTGTGTGTGTGTGCCTAACTTATACTCATCCAACAAGAGCTTCACATAGCACCTCAACCCATTTCAAGGGGAATCAAGGGGAGTTAGTCCAGAGCCTTGCAAGGGGAATTCGGCTACACTTGTTGTATTGTATTAGTTTGTGCATAATTTGCATTAGCTTCCGCATTTAGCGCACTTAGTTTGCATTTAGTTTCTTAGATTAGCACTTACACCTATTCACCCCCCCCCTCTAGGTGTTTTTCACTATTTAGGTATTTTCATGATTTAACTATGAGGATATTCTTATCTAAATTGTAAAAAATATTAAAATTTAAATTTTCTATTCATGAAATTGTGTGTGTGTGTGTGTGTATTTTGAAATTATAAGTGCATCATTCTATTATAAAATAACTTAAAATGATTGCTATATTTTACAAATCAGGCACAACAAATATTTCTTTATACAGTTTACTTCTTCAGAAAGAATATTATAATTTTTGCTGTTAATAATAATTTTAAAAATTATTTAAAAATTATTTGAAGATTTTAAATGTGACATTTTTAAAAAACTATAGGATATATAATGCTTACATTATATGCATATATTATTTGTAAAAACAAAGTTGCATGTACAAAGGGAGAAAATTAAATTATATATTCTAATCACTAAATTAATGCAATGGTGATTTGTCCATAATGGAAATTCAGATGCTATTAAGAATATAAATGGTCAGACAAATTAAGATGTCTTATATCTAGTAAGGAACCAATTTGCAGCCATCTTATAAGATATTAAAATCCAATCTGGGACATCATCAATGTCTTAATAGAGTGACTAGAATGGATAATAAATAATTTTCTCTAGTGCATGTGCATCTCTTAATGTTTTGATAAATATATGCTTAAACTATATTTTAGATATATCTGAATTAAATGTTAATAGACTTTAACACTAAGTATGCATTAAAATGATTTTGATAATCAAAAATTTCTTGATTATGCTTTATCAAATTATATATATATATATATATATATATATATATTATATATATATATATATATATATATATATATATATATATATATTATATATATATATATATATATATAGACACACACACACACACATACCTTAAGTACTGAAATAATCAAATACAATGTATATATGCTTTATACTTTATCATAAACCATTATGATATAATTTGCTCAGTTTATAACTAAAACAATAAGAAAAACTTTATGACGACCTTATTATCTTAAATGGAGAGAAGACTCTGACAATTACCCAAAAGCTTATAGGTCGAATAAAGGTTGTCAAGAGTCATAATAATGTGATCATGAAGAGTTAAATCTCTGACTGTCACCACTTGTGAAATAAAGGTTGTTAAGCCATTATGTAACGCCCCGATCCCGCAGGTGCGGGGACGTTATAGCGACGTACATACGCAGGGCGGAGATATCCTCACGTACGTACGCTAAGCCTCAGTATATGAAATAGCCTCTATATATATAAGAGTTCTAGCAGTAATTAAGTAAAAGAATACCTGCAAAAGGGGTCAGTGATCATGAGAGATATAGAAATATGGGAAAATAAGAAACTGAAGACTAAATAATAAAGATACCTATGAATGATATCGATGATGAGTCCCATGTGAATCCTATGAAATATCTGACAATACGATATCTGAGATCTCCAACCTGGGCACGCAAACCCTGGGTCGTCAGAAAGCGACTTAGTGAGTGGTAAAATGAAGGAGGCAGTAATATGTGCTATAGTACTACAAGCATGATAATACTATATATAATACATGTTATATCAGTGATACCATATAATAGGAATGTAAGAATCAATAAAAATATACAAATGTCATATTTTAATACCATCACTACCTAGCATGTTATCACCAAGTCATGTCTACAATAATATCCAGTTTTATATAATACATACCGTTGTATACTGATGACGTGATAGAAATGAATATACAGATGTGCAGTATGCAACGTAACCATACGATTGTGTTGTGCTTATACAGTAGTGAAGATTACAACGTATATATGCAATACAGAGTACAGATATACATGAGTGTGTTACCACATGGAGTGTAACAAGGTATACAGGTGACATGATTGTGGATACTGAAAAGTCACCTAGAGGGGGGTGAATAGGTGACAATGCTAATCAAAGGGCAAATAGAAATTTAAAGCTACAACAATCACAATCAAGAATCACAAGATGAATGCAAGCATGTAATTATGACAATGAATATGATGAGCAAGTAATAAGTGCAAGCAAAGAGAGTAAGAATTGCAAGAATGTAAACCAATCGCAAACACAAAGATATGTTATCGAGGTTCGAGCACCCAGCTCTACTCCCCGCCTTCCCAAAAGGATTCCGACCACTTCCACTATCACAAAGATCTCAAATACAATGGAGTACCCAACTCCTACAATCTCAAGAACAAGTAATTTCCTTGGTAGTCAAAAGACCACAAACTCTCTCTTTCAAATATCTCTTCCCTTACAAAGGTCCTTAGAGAATATTGAGTAGGAATGAAGCTCTTTTGTGTAGGAGAAAAGAGAATTAAATCAGAGAGTATTTGAAAAACCCTTCAGAAAATCAGTGAGAAATTCAGCACAAAAACCAAGAAACAAGTCTCTTTTGAAAGCCTTAAACTTTTGAATTTTCTAGCAAAAATTGTTGTAACAAATCTCTCCCCAAACACCCCTATATATAGGAGAGGGCTAGGGTTTAGGGATAAAACATAATTACTAATGTTTAGGAGGTAATTAGATCAAAATATATCCTTAAACGAATTTTTAAACACAAAAGACAAAAATAAACAGCTCACTAAAAATCTGCCCGTTACTGTTCAACGGACACATCGGTCGACTGGGCCGGTCGACCGGTAGATCAAAAATTTGACCGTTATAGGCTAGCGGTTGACCGACCCGGTCGACTGATAAAACCTGTGAGCAAAAATAATATCTCGGTCGACCGCCCCGGTCGACTGGCAGACATGCACACTGATACGTGCTTCTGCCAGGACTGCGGTCGACTGGTCCGGTCGACCGGACCAGACTGACACAGACTCGGTCGACTGTCCCGGTCGACCGGATCAGGTCAAAAATCAATTTTAAGAAAGAAAACAAAGAGGATTTTGATTTTAACAAAAATACTTTTGAACAGGGAATAGAATTAAACATAAAGATGTATTTGTAGGCAAAAACTTGTATGCAAAATATTTTTGTATAATTTATAAGAAATTATTTTGGAATGAGCATGTGCGCAAAAATGTGTGTGATAGAGCTTCAAACCTATCCACTATTCTTTAACATACTATAAACTGAAAAACAAATTACATGAAGACTTCTTGAGCTATCTTCAAGTCTTTGAGCCATCCAATGCCTTACTAGTGCCTTCTCTTCTATGATCCTTCCTTGATGTGCAATTTGCCTTCCTTGCTTTGTGGAACTTAGAAGTTCTTGCAATAGCTAAGCGAATGGTCTCTAAACATGGTATAAACCTGAAACTTATCTTAACAAACTTGTTAGTACCAAATAGCTCATATTTGGTTTGTCATCATCAAAACACAAAACAATTGGAGAGTGTAACCTCTTGGGCCAACAGTCTCCCCCTTTTGATGATGACAAAACAAATAGGCTATTAACAAAAATATAGGGAGGAGAAAACTCCCCCTCAAATTATGCTATACATAAAAACAAGAATATGCTCTAGATACCAATAATTGAAATGATGCACCAATCAATGAAACTAATATAAAACACAAAAATTGCTCTTGATACCAAAAATACCAAAACAACTAAAACACAAGAATACATGAATTCAAAAACTCATACATAAACATAAAACTCATAAAACAAATCTTTAAAATTAAAGCATATAAATTCATATGGAACCAAGACCAAATGAACTTATTTTTTGTCATGTAAACTTATTCTCCCCCTTTTGTCATACATCAAAAAGGGTTATGAAAAACATGTCTATTCAATAATACAAACATTAAGTTCTCCACAAATAAACGAAAATCTAACAAAATCAAGAGGTTTAGTGAAAATATCGGCTAGTTGTAAATCTGTGGAAACATAATCAATATCTATATCACCTTTCTCAAAATGATCTCTAAGAAAGTGATATCTAATCTCAATGTGCTTGGTCTTACTATGTTGATTTGCATTTTTGGTCATGTGTATAGTACTAGTATTATCACAAAATATTTTTATATGATCAAAGTGCAAATCAAAATCAAGGAGAGTATGTTTCATCCAAAGGACTTGTGCACAACAAGCCCCCGCGGCAACATACTCCGCCTCGGCGGTTGAGAGAGCTACGGAATTTTGTTTCCTAGAGGACCATGAGACAAGACAATTACCAAGAAATTGACATGTCCCACTAGTACTCTTTCTATCTACTCTACAACCCGCATAGTCGGCATCCGAATAACTAGTCATAGAAAAATCTATAGTTTTCGGATACCAAAGACCCATTCCAATAGTGCCCTTAATATAACGAATAATGCGTTTTACCGCAATAAGATGAGACTCTTTAGGACACGATTGAAATCTAGCACAAAGACACACACTAAACATGATATCCAGCCTACTTGCCGTCAAATATAAAAGACTTCCTATCATGCTTCTATATAATTTAATATCAACATTTTTACCTTGTTCGTCCTTATCAAGCTTGGTTGTAGTTGCCATTGGAGTGTTGCAAGCCTTTGATCCTTCAAGCCCAAACTTCTTTACTAGCTCCTTTGCGTACTTGGCTTGGTTAATGAAGGTTCCGTCTTGCAATTGCTATACCGATGATAGTTCCTTTGGAGTCATCCCCGAAGGTGACGGTGTCACCTTCCATGTACCTTGATAGGGTTGTGAAGTTGTTGATGTCCCATGTCATGTGTCTTGAACAACCACTATCAAGGTACCACCGCTCCCTACGTCTTGGAGCTTTGGTGTGTACCTACATCAAACAATTAAGACTTGATTTTGGTACCCACATTTTCTTGGGTCCTCTAGGGTTAGTGTCATGAACCCAAACAAGATTATTTGTTATATTTAGTTGATCATAACAAAACTTAGCTAAATGCCCATTTTTACCACAATATGTGCATCTATACACTCTACCATATTTAAAAGCATAATGAGTGTGTGATTTGTGAGCATGGGCATTGTGAGCATGAACATGAGACGTGTTAGGTGTAGTGTGAGCATGAGGAATCTTAGCATGAGATGTGTGCTTTTTAGAAAATTTTTCTTCAAGTTTCTTAGTATTAAAGGCACAATCTTTTAAAACTTTTTCAAAGTTATTCATTTTGGATTTAAAAGAAGAAATTTCTTTTTCATCAATAATAGGAGATTTTGCCTTACAAGAACTCTTGTAGGCACAAAATTCTTTTTGCATGGAAATGAAATTAAAAGAAACATCATCTTTTTCTTTAGAAACAATGGCAAGTTGATTCTTAAGAAAAGCAACTTCTTTTTGTAATTTTAAGCATTCAAGTTTCTTATTATCATAAGTTTCAGAAAGTTCTACAAAAGCATGCACTAGAACTTCCTTACTTACATCATCATCTTCATCATCAAGGGATTGAGGAGTTACCTTGGGTGTGTTTGCCATGAAACACATATTAGCTTGATCCACCTCCTCTTCGGACTCGCTTTCCGAATCCCATGTTGCTTTGTAGGCTTTCTTTTCCTCCGGCTTCTTTGGCTTGAAGGAGGAAGTCATTTTCTTCTTGAACTCCGGACAATCCGCCATGATATGTCCGGGTTTGCGGCAATTATAGCAAATGATCCTCCGCTCCTCTTTGCCTTTGAATTTTCTCCGGAAGTTGAACTTGTTCTTTCGGTACAACCTCTTGACATTCCGCACAAGTAGAGTTAGCTCCTCATCTTCTTCTTCGTCTTCATCATCTTCATCATTGGTGGATGAAGTCTTGAAGGCTATGGATTTCTTCTTTGAAGTAGTGGCTTCTTCTCTTACCTTCTTCTCCATCTCATGGGTCTTTAGGTTCCCAATGAGACTAATGATGTCCATCTCGTCCTTGTCATTTAACTCCTTTAAGGTGGTGGCCTTGATCTCCCAAGATAGAGGAAGAGCCCGTATCACTTTGCGCACCTTTTGATCGTTGGAGATGACGTCACCTAATGAAGAAAGACCATTTGTAATTTTAGTGAAACAAGTAATCATACTATCAATAGATTCTTCATCAAGCATTTTAAATGATTCATATTGAGACCTCAAAAGATCTATCTTAGCTCTCTTGACTTGTGAAGTCCCTTCATGTGTGACCAATAAGTGTTGCCAAATCTCATAAGCGGATTGGCAATGAATTACCCGTGTAAGGTCATCCTCATTCAAGGCGGTTAAAAGGGAGTTTTGGGCTTTTGAGTTAGCCTCATATTCTCTAAAATTGAAGTCGGTCCATATACTTTCATCACAATCGGGTGCTATGTAGGGTTTGGTCAAGGATTTAGCTACCAAGCTACCTAGTGATTGCAAAAATATAGTCATCCTAACCTTCCAAATGGGAAAATTTAGGCCATCAAATTTAGGTGGGGATTTAATATTGTCGGCCATGTTTACTAGTGTATGAATGGATGAATGAAAATATTGATTAGCAATATTTTAAGGATCTCTCTATGGATGTTAAGCCAAACCTAGAGTCCAAGCTCTGATACCAATTGAAAAGTCACCTAGAGGGGGGGTGAATAGGTGACAATGCTAATCAAAGGGCAAATAGAAATTTAAAGCTACAACAATCACAATCAAGAATCACAAGATGAATGCAAGCATGTAATTATGACAATGAATATGATGAGCAAGTAATAAGTGCAAGCAAAGAGAGTAAGAATTGCAAGAATGTAAACCAATCGCAAACACAAGGATATGTTATCGAGGTTCGAGCACCCAGCTCTACTCCCCGCCTTCCCAGAAGGATTCCGACCACTTCCACTATCACAAAGATCTCAAATACAATGGAGTACCCAACTCCTACAATCTCAAGAACAAGTAATTTCCTTGGTAGTCAAAAGACCACAAACTCTCTCTTTCAAATATCTCTTCCCTTACAAAGGTCCATAGAGAATATTGAGTAGGAATGAAGCTCTTTTGTGTAAGGAGAAAAGAGAATTAAATCAGAGAGTATTTGAAAAACCTTCAGAAAATCAGTGAGAATTCAGCACAAAAACCAAGAAACAAGTCTCTTTTGAAAGCCTTAAACTTTTGAATTTTCTAGCAAAAATTGTTGTAACAAATCTCTCCCCAAACACCCCTATATATAGGAGAGGATAGGTTTAGGGATAAAACATAATTACTGATGTTTAGGAGGTAATTAGATCAAAATATATCCTTAAACGAATTTTTAAACACAAAAGACAAAAATAAACAGCTCACTAAAAATCTGCCCGTTACTGTTCAACGGACACATCGGTCGACTGGGCCGGTCGACCGGTAGATCAAAAATTTAACCGTTATAGGCTAGCGGTCGACCGACCCGGTCGACTGATAAAACCTGTGAGCAAAAACAATATCTCGGTCGACCGCCCCGGTCGACTGGCAGACATGCACACTGATACGTGCTTCTGCCAGGACTGCGGTCGACTGGTCCGGTCGACCGGACCAGACTGACACAGACTCGGTCGACTGTCCCGGTCGACCGGATCAGGTCAAAAATCAATTTTAAGAAAGAAAACAAAGAGGATTTTGATTTTAACAAAAATACTTTTGAACAGGGAATAGAATTAAACATAAAGATGTATTTGTAGGCAAAAACTTGTATGCAAAATATTTTTGTATAATTTATAAGAAATTATTTTGGAATGAGCATGTGCGCAAAAACGTGTGTGATAGAGCTTCAAACCTATCCACTATTCTTTAACATACTATAAACTGAAAAACAAATTACATGAAGACTTCTTGAGCTATCTTCAAGTCTTTGAGCCATCCAATGCCTTACTAGTGCCTTCTCTTCTATGATCCTTCCTTGATGTGCAATTTGCCTTCCTTGCTTTGTGGAACTTAGAAGTTCTTGCAATAGCTAAGCGAATGGTCTCTAAACATGGTACAAACCTGAAACTTATCTTAACAAACTTGTTAGTACCAAATAGCTCATATTTGGTTTGTCATCATCAAAACACAAAACAATTGGAGAGTGTAACCTCTTGGGCCAACAGATACCATAATAGTAACCTGACGGTGTCAGTGTGAAACATGAAAAACTTTGTTATAGTATCATGAGTGTACAAGCATGGTGTATGCACGAAGAATATATGGAACAGAACAATACATGCTATGCAGAGTAGTGTGCTATAACAAAAAGTGTAATATGTACCAGGTAATGTAACAACGTATACAAGTAACATGATCGTGGATAACGTATCAGGAACAGTAACAAGTACAACAAAACAATAATATACATGTATCAAGCAAGTCATATTATTTATACAATAATAACAATCAGTACCACATGGTATTTTAATCAATCTCTTCCAGTGTCCCATACCACTGGCAGTTCATACTGGAGCCTGCACTCCAGTCGAACCCATCTGGACATGGCATACGGGTACCATTATCTAAACGAGAGAGTGACCAAATAATAAGTGTTCCTGACGTCACTATTGTTGGGTTATTAGATGTATCATGTACTGGGTCTGAATAGCTAGCCTCCTGAGGATGCCTCCATTATGCCAACACCCTACGATGTGGGATTCTAGAGGTGGCCCCCCACGGATTCAAGAGGTGTCCCCCACCATATCTGTGGTGTGGCACTTTGTTCCATGTGGCACTTAGTTTCACACACCATGTGCCGGACGCCAGCATGACCGTGCGTGTAACGGGAATACAATATAATAAGAATACTGAGTTTTGTCAGTAATAATATCAATAACAAGAGCACCGAAGACATCCTCATTACCCAACACCAGGTGGAGTGAGGATTCTAGAGGTGGCCCCCACGGATTCAAGAGGTGGCCCCCACTACTGATAGGTGTGATGTGGCACTTTGCTCCGTGTGGCACTTAGTTCCACACATGTTCTGCTGGACGTTGACGTGACTGTGCTAATAGCTGGTATACCAGAATACAAGTATGAACTACACAGTATATCAAGTACTAAAACAGTACATGGTACAAGTAATACGATAATAGGACATGAGCTTTGTTGATATCATAAAACAAGATAACCGGAAACGATATACAAGAGATGTGGGATTTCACACATCGTATATCAACAGCTCATGTATCCAGTAACGGGAATATCAATATCAGTAACGCGAAACAATCATATAACAGGAATACAGGGATAACATGAAATAATAATACATGTAATATGAACGGTGATCCATATGACAAGAATATAGAAACAATACATGCATGTATACTGGTGTGGTGAACATATGTAACAGTGATGTGTGAACATGATATAACTGTGTATCGAGCATCCATGTAACGATGATATCTATATATGAAATGACGTTATCCAGTGAATTGGTGTATCTATGTATCGGTCCAGTGAATTGGTGTCTCTATGTATCAGTAGGACATGAATAAGAAATATTATGTTATGTGTAATGGTATCTGTGTAACGGTGACATATGTACATGAGATAACAGTGTATCCAAGTCCCATGTAACAGGATACCCAAGTCACGGTGTTCTGAGTGTATGCACACTAATGTTTAGTCTAACAAAGTCTCTATGTAACAAATGTACATGAATATGTAATTCACTGTATGTAAACAATCGTGTCCGGTGTTAGACAGGAAGGGTGGCTATATCATCTACTCGAGTGTCAAGTACTCCTAATTATACTAACGATTACTATCTTATGAATACGGTTGGTACCACCAAAATAGTAGACATAATGATCTATTTTAATTCTCAATTTATTGGCTAATTTACTTATAAACATTATTAACTTCGGAATCTCGATAACTAAATAATCATCCATATATATCTATACATGGTATAATAAATCAGGTAATAAAGTAATGTATGAATATGCTATCTATTATTATGTTTTAATTACAGGGATTTCCCAACAATTACATTTTCAGTAAATAATAATCATAATGATTTACCGATAATCAAGATTTATTAATTAGGCAATCAATCAAGTTCACTAAACATGATAAAATATAATTTATAAAAGAAAAATACTCACAAACTGGCCATGAGGAGGTAGCTCTCTTTTTCATGATTGCAACGGTTCAAAAATCGTCCAAATCGTACTCCGGATGCTCCAGTTATAGCTCGAACACTAAAATCAAGAAAATATATTAAATATGTAATAAAGATGTTAAAAATGTAAATGTTAGAATTTAACAGGGGATTTTTTGAAGCTCACCTTATACGATTTGGATGTGGGTTAACGGGTCAGGTTTGGATCTGATAACCCAAACCCATAACGTAAGTAAATGGGTTATCGGGTTGTTAATGGGTTTCAAAGTCTACCCAAATGACTAATGGGTTCGGGTGTGAACTCGAACCCAACAAAGATAGCAGTAGCGGCAGCAGTCTGCTGCTGCGCTCCTTTGCGGGCTGGCCAGCTCAGCTGGTCGGCGACGAGCAAGACCCGCCGGCGGTGGTCACACAGAGAGGGAGAGAGAGAGAGAGAAAGAAGTGGAGAGATAGAGAGAAAAGAAAAAAAAGAAGAATCAGAAGAGAAGAAGAACAGGAGAAGAAGAAGAAGAAGAAGAAGAAGAAGAAGGGGAAGAAAAGGAGAGAGAAGGGGTGGCGCCAGGATTGGGGGAGGCGCGGCCAGTGCAGCCCCAGGGCGCCGGCGATGCCTGGCTGCGGGTGGCAGGTCAGTCCCCCCACTGAGCTTGAACAGAGAGAGGGAGAGGGTAGAGAGAGAAAAAGAAAGAGAGAGATTTTGTTAGAAGTAGATTAGAGAGAGAGAAAGAGAGAGGGAGGGAGTTTTATTTAGAGGGGAGAGAGATTATGAAATGGGTTAGAGGGAGATTAGAGGAGTCGGTTAATTAAAGTCGGTGGAGAAAGGCGGTGGGAAAAGTTGAGAAGAATGGAGAAAGAGGAAGGGGAAAAAGAACAGAAAATTAGAAATTTTAAAATATTATTTTATTGGGTGAAACTTTGACTAGCTCCGAACGGTTCTCAAAAATTCTGTAAAATTGTAAATATTCTACTACGAAGTAATGTGAATCCGAATTCTAGAAATACTATCCAGTTTGCAAGTTAAAAATCCTGGAATGTTTCGCCGATACCGGTTGACACCGGTTTGGCCCGATTTTTGATAAATTCAAAAAAATCTCCAAAAATGTTCTAACGTAAAAAATATGCTTTTAAGACATAATGTGAAATCAAATTTTCAAAATTTGACTCCATTTGTGCATTAAAAATCGTAAAGTCGATTATCTGTATCGGTCGACACCGACTACGGAGATTTTTCAAAATAATCCAGAAAATTTCAGAAAATTCTGAAAAATCTAAAATATTAAAAAATGATATCTAAAACTAAAACCGATTCAATCTGACTAGCATAAAGGTCAAATCAATTTTGTACGCTGTATCGAGCATTGATACTGTGATACGTACATTAGGGATCAGAGGGTTACACATTGTCTGACTCGAAACAACATAAAGTCATTTTGACTAAGGGTCATTGTAGAAATGTGATCCTAAACTCATTGAGGGAGATAGAATTAAGCCCATAGTAGAGTTCACCGATAGTGGGAACCCGACTTACTTGATTGGGAGCTGGTTCCATGAAAGAGGTTCAAAATGGTAGAAACAAGCTGGATTGATGATACTCGTGTAAAGCATCGATTTGAATATATTCTTATCCTATATGTAATATTGTAGTTACTACCCCTTCTCTATGATGACGATGCTCTTATAATACAGTTAGGTAAGGCTGCGTTTAACTCCTAATAAGTCCAATGCATTAATGTGAAGGGTATATCATTCAGCTGTAGTACCCTTGGAGGACTTACCTACTTGAAAGGATCGTGATGGCCGCGATTGGGAGGCAGGACTGACCCTAGAACTCTTATAAGTCAGTTATTGTGAGCATGACCTGAACGCTCAACCCGCTCACTCAATAGATGGAGATTTATTGTGTATGTATTCTATCAATATCTGATAAAAGAAGCTAGTTCCAGGCGTAGTCCACTATGTCTACCAGATGACGATGAATTCACTAAGGAAGGTTCCAGGTGTAGTCCACCTATCCCGAATTTACAGTATGATGTTGCCCAATTTCATTCTTGTTTTATGATTTGATGATTTGTTTTATTATGCATTACTATTGTTTTGCTTTATCTTCCCTGAAACTCAAGTTTTTTTTAGAGGGGGGACTGTTGAAATTTGAGTTTAAAAATTAAATAAAAAGTTTTAGTTTCAAATTATATTTATTTATTTATTTTACCAAGTCAACTTTGATTAGGTCTCACTAGATCCCACATCGGGTGAGAAAATCTCTCAACCATCCGATTCTGCAATCGTGAAAATCTCTCGCAGTTACAACTATTGGGGGGTTTGAAACCTATAAATAGAGCCTTCCTCCAACAGTAAGAGACGTAACACACTTCTCTTTTTATCTTAAAAAGAAACTTGAAGCCTACTCTTCGTAAGAATGGCTTCATCGTTAAAAGAATTTTTTTTGTTCATTATCTTCATTTTCTGTGCAACTTCTTCATCTGAGCAGAGACTCTACCCACTGTCCAGGGTGGAGTTCTGGTGGTTTACTGGGAGAGTTTTTACTTCTAGGAGAGGAGATCACTTCAAAGTTCGGGCGAGGGACCGACTATTTTTCTTCTAGGGCATTACTTCTGCACGATTAAGTTACCCCAGGCCACCAAATTTATTTTTCATTTTTAATTTCTTTTATATTAGTAGCATGTTTAGGACAAGCAAACAAGTTTGATTTTAAAAAATATTTAATTAATGTGTTGAATGTTTTAAAATTTAAAAATATTGTTATAAATATCCAACTGCGATACATACTCAGCTTGCGTCTAAGATACAAGTTAATTTGGTTAATGACACACGTGCAGAAAAGAAGCGGCCGGCTCTCGTGCTTTGAAAGGACAAATGGATTTTGATTGACTAGTACTGTAGTCTGATAGCGAGGTAAAGATTTGGGGAGAGAATCTGTCAGTTCGGTTCGATTTTTGCTAATTTTTGCAAAATCGAACCGAACCGATTAGACTTAGTAACCGAACCGAACCAAATCAACTCAGTTCAGTTCGGTTTTTCGGTTAGGCCTATATATTGCCATCATTTCTTGCATTATTTAATCACCATTATATTATTATCCTTTAATATTCTAATCTCAAATATCCATCACCCAAATTAGAAATAAGAAAATGACCTTAAACTTAATGTGAATTGAAAATTTCATATTCTAAAACTTTTACATTGTATTGAGCTCTTATATCAAAGCTCATATAATTATTACTAATTTTTAATGATAAGAATAAAAAAAATTATAATATAAATATTATTCTCAATTGTGATGGTGTACTTCATAGTTTTCACATATTTAACATAAAAAAGATAGTATTGTTAAAAGTAATGAGATAAGTTTCCACCAGTTTTTTTTTATGAACTATATGATTCACTAAATTGAATTTGAGTAGGGTGATATGTGGGGTGAGAGATTTGGTTCGGTTCGGTCAGGTTCGGGTTTTAGAACACAAAATCGAAACCCGACCGAATCAGAGCGATTCGGTTTGGTTCGGTTCTGGTTTGATTTTTAGTCGGTTATTTCGGTTATAACCGGACTTTGCTCACCCTTAGTAAAGATATTAGTGTGTGTAAGTTGTTGCTGCCTCCAAATTCGTTAGCTAAGCCAACTCCAACGAACGCTGACTACTGTAGGCGAGAGATAGATAGAGTCACACGGATCCCAGATTTCATAGCAGAGGTTCATAAAGAAAAGATGAAAGATAAAGGCATCTGTGATAAAATCCGGATTTGCAGGGTTTATTTTTTTCTTGGATTAGTTTACTCTTCTCTTTAATTTCTCATTTGTATATACCCTTTTGTTTTAGTCTAGGATTTAAGAGAGTTTCGAAATGAAAGTATTGGAATTATAGGATTTTGACACAGGCTTGTTTTATTAATAATCTTTAAACTTTCATGGTTTTCTCAAAAAACCTCTCTCAGATTTCAAAATCTCAAACACCCTCCCAACTATCTCCAAAATTTTGAAAAATCTCCTTCTATTAACTATTTGTCTAACTAGTGATCATGTGTCTTTCATATGTTTATTTTATTACAAAATTACTCTTAGTTCATCACACGCCCTTCACGCGTCTTTTTTATGAGGGGAAAGACAAGAAAGTTATTTTCTGATCGACGTTAACATGGTCATGAGCTAAAGTGAGAGACAAATAGTTGATGTGTGTTTTTAGATTTTTAGAGGAGTTTTTTGAAAAAGTCATGATAGTTTAAGAGAGTATTAAGCAAATAAGCATCATATCTTGTGTCTTCGAGCAATAGTGAATCCTTCTTTGCTTGTAGACATCTGAGCCCCATAAATTTGTGCGTTTTCTTGTTGTGTTATTTTCTTTTAATAATTTTTGTGCCTAAGCTAAGAACAATTCTATACGGCTGAATTCTCTAAAACTACCACATGTTTTATTAGGGTTTTACTCAAATTAAAACTATTCTCAACTGTTTTTAGTTCTAAAGAATATCACAAAGTACGCCATATATTTATTCAAAACTATCTTCTATAACTCCTCCGTCTTAATCACGTCACATATATATATGCTTAGCACGTGACATTTTTATGACAAAATACCATAATTAATCACATATATATAACTGTGATTAATAAAATATTTTAAAATTACAAAAATTTCTTAAAATACAAAAAGTTCAGCTTGGAGAAGAATATGAATTTTTTAAACAAACTTTTGTAGTTGTACAATTTTTATTTAAAAAAGATAAAATACTTTGTAAAGAAGGGCATCTAGGACTTTTATTTCTTTTTTTTAACTGCATTAGGGAGTTTTCAGCAAAAAAACATAGTTTGTGATAGTTTCGAGGAAAAAAAATAAATTTTAGACAAAACTCTAATAGTTAATGATAGTTTTGAAGAATTTAAACATTCTCTGGTGCTTATTATAAAAAAAAAAGGGTAAGTGTCACGCCCCGCTTCCTATAATACGCGGAAACGGAGTCGCGACGAAGGTCGGTGACGTATGTACGCGAAAAAAATACCGACGCACATACGTTAAGCCTAAAGTAACCTGAACCAGTTACAATATCCACTACGATAAATCAATATCACTGCAATATGACATATAAATATCAACACAATGATAACAGATGAATAAAGAAAAGAAAATGGCAACTGGATGTGATAAAGATGGAATCAGAAAATAACATGAATAAAAGAGAAAGAATACCTATAATTAAGAAAATAGAGACTCTAACTCCTCGTAACGCATACGATCACACGAACACCTGAACAATATAAGAGATGACCACGAATTCAGGGTCGTTAGAAGCGACCTAATGAGTGTGTGTGTGTGTAAAAGGAGAAGTGCTCATGCATATAAACAATATGTACATATAACAGTATGATAAACTGTAGACTAGAAAATAACTAAATAACATGTTAAACAAATATCTGAAGTATAACTGAATAACTACAAGTATGTAGAGAAAAGACAACTATTACCACTGTAAACAAACAACCAATGTCAAGATGTATAACCTAGCATATATCACTAGTCTGGTATTGAACTAGAGGGGGGTGAATAGGTGTACGGCTAATCTAATGAACTAAATGCGAAATTAAAACTTAATTACAACTACACTTAATGCAACCAACGAGTGTAGCCGAATTTTCGGTGAAGGGCTCTGGACTAACTCCTCTTGATTCCTCTGAATAAGAGTTGAGGCACTATATGAAGCTCTCGTGGTTAAGCACAAGTGAGGCACACACAAATAAACCAAGCATATAAGTATGATATGACAATATGAATCAATGCAAGGCACAATATAAAAGAGAGAGAGAGTAAGAGTCAATGGATCAAACGCAAACACACGGATATGTTTCGAGATTCGAGCACACAGCTCTACGTTCCCGCCTTCACACAGAAGGATTTCCAATCCACTTGTCCACACAGGACTCCCACACAGGGAACCTCCACTGAGAATTGGGGCAATACAATAACCGGGAGTACACAACTCCTCTCTTTACAAACACAACCTCTACACTTAGAGGCTAGGAACAAAGCCACCAATATCAACCTCACAAATGAGGGATAGGCACAAAGCCACAAACAACACAATCCACCTCTTCACTAAGAGAGATACAAACACTCTCCTCCTCTCACTAGAGGGAGCCAACCACCACTCCAAAATTAACCTTTACACAAGAGAGATATCACAAATAAGAAGGGTTACAACTTGGTGATTTCCACAACCACAAATTAATTTTCTCACAAAATAAAGATCCTATAGATAGGATAGCAAGATATGGCTCAAGTGTGGAAAATCAAGATGTTGTAAAACAAATCACAAGGAAAAATACTTGGGAAAACAACTTAGGATTTGATAGAAATGAAGAATAAAGCAAGTATCCCAAATCTATATTTTTCTTTGATTTTTCAAACTCTTGAAAATAAATAAAGATGATCTTTAAAAACCAATAAACTCTTTTGAAAACTTACTTTTAAAAACACTAGAGAGTAGGAAATTTTGGCTCAAAAATTCTTAACCAAAACCTCTCTCAAATGGGGTATTTATAACCCCCACAAAGAATCTGCCCGTTGGCAGAGAAAAGGCCCAGATTGGCCTTCCGGTCAACCGGCCGGTCGACCGGCCAACGGTCAAAAAACTGACCGTTGAGCCTTCCGGTCGACCGCCCAGTCGACCGGGCCCTGAACCAGAGAGCAACGGCTCTCTGGCCGATCGACCGCCCGGTCGACCGGGGCAACCCGAGAGTGGGTTGCCTTCAGTCGGTCGACCGGCCCACTGACACGGCCTTGTGCACATTTTTGTGCACGTCCGGTCGACCGCTCTGGTCGACCGGCTCCTGGTCCGGTCGACCGGAATGGTTGACGCCAGAGCCTGGCAGACTGGGATTAGGGACTGAAAAACTGAGTTTTAATTCTCAAATAAATCCCATAAATTATCTAAAAATCCACAAAAATAATTTTATTATAATACTTTGATATACAAACATGTGTGAAAAAATTCAACATATATTTCAAACAATTTGAACCATTTTTGTGTTATGGAAATTTTGCCGAAAACCAAATTCCGTATTTTCTAAAACTTAGATTTTTGAATTGAAAATTCGTTTTGTTCAAAACTCATCCAAATACAAAAACATGATATTGAAACATTGAAGCATGTTGTATATGGATTAATCCAATATACATATAAAGATATATATATATATATATATCAATGTTTTTGACACATAAATCCAAAAATAAGTTTTTGTTAAAATACCAAAACACTAAACTCATGAAATAGACTATCAAACTAAGTTTGTTTAAATAGTTGAAGCATAGATGTATATAGAACAAATTTAATATACATTAAACCATGTAAACTTGTATTTATACTATCTATTCATGAAAACCAAGATCGGTTAAACCAAAAATCGAAAACCAAACATGAAACTTAAACAAGTGTGTGTTGTGAACTTGAGCATATCACACTATCTAGTCTTTACAAATGGATCTAAACAAAAACTAAACTATGTACCGAAGTCTTCTTGCAGAGCGCCGTCTCCAAGTCGACTCGATCCAAAACGTGATCGACCGAGCTTGACTCCAACGAGTACTAGATATGAACTTTGACGTTCAAGCTCTTGAATCACCATGTGAGAAGCTCCAATACACTTTTGTTGAAGCTAATCACCTACTAAAATCTTGCTTAAGTATCTGAAACTAAATGATTAGTCTCTAATTTTGCATAATTTTCGTCACATTCTCATATTTATTTCATATAAAATTCTGCTAATAAAACCTTGCTTGCTTGATCCTAGGTCCATGGTATGCAAATGAAGAAGAAGACCTAAATCACCATTAAATTAGTGATTAAAAGCCTACCAAGTAGCCATTGACTTTAGATTGAAGATTTTGTCAGCCCAAGGTATCAAATCACGAATCCAAAACATCCAGGAGTCAGACAACAGACTGGGTGACGCACTGCCCAAAACTGGGCGCGCGCCGCCCTGCCTGGGCCGCGGAAACGGCCGCGTTTTCGCGGCTCTTTAGGCGCGCACGCACCTGCGCTTTGGACCACGTGCTTCCCACGTGGCCCCCTTCCCCTGGTGCTTATAAATACCCCCTGGGGTCTTCAGTTTGAGTAGATCCAGAGCTTTAGCAAGTTTTTGTAATCTTGTTTTTAAGTTTGTAGTAGTAGTTGTTGTTGTTCTTCTAGTTGTTATTTTAGCCATTAGAGTGAAAGAGAGAGTGCGTGTAAGTGTTGTATTGGAAGGGTGACAAGGTAATACAAGTACTACTTCTCTTCCTTCTTTCCATTTACTTGTCTTTATCATTTGCTTTTACTTTCTTATTGTAGTGTAACTTCATTCTTCTTCACTCCTTTTCTTTTACTTTGTTGTAGTGTAACTTCCTTTCTTTAAGTTTTCTTTTGTTTTCTTGTAGTGTAACTTCCTCTCTCCACTTCTTTTCCTTTGTTGTTTCTTTTACTTTTATGGCTAACTAACTTTTCATTAGCATGGCTAACTAACTACTAACCCACTAATTTCTAACACTTGATTGATAACCTAAATTAGTCAATAGTGTCAAACAAGCCTTGTGCAAACAAGAGCTATGGCATCTTAAGACGAGGGTTCTAACTCTAATTTACCTACAAGTATTTACTTTCTTATACTTCATGCTTAATGAGTTTTGATGATCTATGGGTTGTGTACTTTACTTGTTATTGTAAATTAGAGACTTTTTCCTTTTAACTTTGCCGATACCAATAGTGCACTCGAGTATTCCCTTTTTTTCGCCTTCTATCGGATCTTGATAAGGTAATGTCCGAGTTTTTGCCGTGTAAAGCTAAGTTTTAGGATGAACTTTCACTCGATTTCCACGTGAATAGTTCCAATGCAAAAGGTTTGTGTTCGCCTATGATCCATCGTGAGGCTATCTTCCAAAAGTTAGAAATTAGTGGGAGCATTAGTAGAAAGTTAGCCATGCATTTTTACAACTAAGAAAAAAATCACTTTTACAAACCACCAAAACATTTTCCAACTATTCTTAAAGAACAACTTGTTTTCACTTTTCAATTCTTTATTTGGAAATAAGAACTTTCTTTCTTCTTGAACCTTGAAGCCACATCAAGCTTCCATCGCTCTCCTTCTTGTGGATACGACCCGTATAGCCACTTCACTACTACGGAAGAATTGCAAAAGCGGTAACATCAACCCACACTCTTTTTACATATTCTTGTACTTGCTTTTGCCGATCAAATTTTAGCGCCGTTGCCGGGGAGGGAACGGCTTTATTGTTCACTACTAAAGATTGTTCTTTTTGTGTGTAGGGGAAGTACCAAGGAGCTCACCATCACGGGAAGAGAAAGAGGTGGCCAAGGACATTGCGCGAGGACTCATTTGCCCTCGAAAAAATTCATGTAAAAGTGAGTTTTTCTGATTGAAGTACTAACGAACTCGCTTGTAGGGTTGCCGAAAGCCGCTAAAAAAATTGCTTTCTAAATTTTTAGTTTCCTTGGATGCTTCACCTTTATGCATGTATAATAAACTCAACAGAAATTCACTTGTTGCTTAATTGAAATTTGGATTAGACTTTTGCATTTAGGGCACGTGTCTATTTCAATTCATTCAATTTCTGTTGAAGAGTGCTGGAGAAAAGGTACGTGTGCATTCATATAGAATAGGTCTAACATTTTGAAGTGATTTACCGCTTTGAGTGTTACCTTGTTGTGAATAAACTGTACACTTGCACAATTGACATTAAGGGCAAAACCCAAATAAACAAGATAAGGTGGGGATTTCATCACCCTTTCTTAGCCCAAAAATCATCTCCAAGTGCACTCACATTTTCCCAAGCCTTAACTAAAAATCAATAGACGTTGGCCCTAGGGACATCTCGGACTCACTAAGAGATTAACCGAGGTTGAAAATTGTAAGAACTATACTCCTACAAAATCGGTGTCTAAGGAAAGTGGATTGAGAGGTAAAGCCTCGAAAGCTCCGTGGTTGGCGTAATTAGGCCCGTGGCTCCGTCCGGATACCTCCCCCCGAGCTTTGCCCTTTCCTGGCCGATTAGCCTGTAGTCGAGTTCCTGCAACAACTTTCCCCGGAGAATCGACCAGTTAGGAGTCATCTAGGTCCAGGTACCTTAGACTAAGGCTTGTGGTTGTTTTTCTTTCTTTTGTTTGTTTTTTGTTCTTTTTCGATTGTTTGTTGTCTTTACGTTGTTTGTGGTGTGCTACATGCAAGAGTGGGTGAGAGATCCGTCAACTTCTAGATTAATAAGAAACACTTCTCTACCCTTGCATCCAGAAACGGTGATGGCGTCACTTCAGGATAGATTTTACCCGATCAGAACTTCACTTCCATCTTGCATAAAACTTCCTGAAGCAAACGGCAATAATTCGAGTTAAAGCCCCAATTCATTAACACTCTTCCAAATTTCATGGTTTAGAATCGGAGGACGCATACTTCTTTGTTAGGGAATTTGAAGAAGTATGCCTCATAATGCGTATACCCCAGCTAGGAGACAATGCCGTTAGGTTGCGTTTTATCCCTTTTTCCCTAAAGGACCTAGCTAAGAAATGGTTGTACAGCTTGGCAGCATATTCAGTCACGACCTGGGATGATTTTATCAAGGCCTTCTTGATGAAATTCTACCCAATTCACAAAATTGCCCTCATTAGGAAGAACATCATGCAGTTTAAGTAAGACCCGAGCGAACCATTTTGGAGATACTTTGAGCGATTCAAAGATCTCCTAGCTCAGTGCCCTCATCATGGCGTGGAGAAATGGCGTCAGTGCCAGATTCTCTACGGTGGTCTAGATTATCAGACTAAGACCCTGTTAGAAACGATGTGTTAGGGAGGGTTCTTGCAGAAGGATGAGAATCAGGGTTGGGATTTATTTAAGGATTTAGCGGAGAAAACCCTGCAATGGGAGCTAGCCTCGGAAAAACCTAGGAATTCACAATCTATAGCTTCAAGAGGAGGGCTCCTATCTCTAGAATCATCCATAGCTGCCGAGGCTAAGATTGCTACCCTAATGAGAAGGATAGATGCTCTGGAAATAAAAGAGCCTGCCAGTGTCAACCAGATCAACCCACCACCAATTCACAATCCGGGTTGTTCATATTGTCAGGCACCAAACCATGTCTTTGAAGAGTGACCCATTTTCATGCCCAGCAAGTGCCACCGGAACACCTAAACGCGGCTTACTCACGGCCGCCTCACAACCCCTACTCACAGACCTCCAATCCCGGCTGGAGAAATCACCCCAATTTCTCTTGGGCCCAAAACAATCCTCCCAGGCCTAATTTTTTCAACAATTTTCACCATCATACTCCACCAACTTTTCCAGTCAAGCCCCAGCTTCCTCCTCCCAAGGCTCACCAATGGAAAAAAAATCAGTAAATTAGAGGAGAGCATAGAGGCTTTCATCAAGTCCCAAACCGCTTTTATGCAAAATCAGGGACAAACTCTGAACAATCATTCACAGGCCATATCGAGATTGGAAATACATATGAGCCAGTTAGCTAGCTCCCTAAGTGAAAGACCAAAAGGTACTTTGCCTAGTCAGCCGCTAGTTAACCCAAAAACCTCCAATCAAGCATATGAAATTCAGGATCCATCGATTAACCAGTGCAATGCTGTTCACACACTGCGATCTGGAAAGAAAGTAGACAACCAGGTCTACCAACAGAAAAGTCCAGTCCATCCTGATTCCACTCCTGTCTCCACCTCTGCTAGTTCCTCCCAATCCACTCCACAAACATCTCACGAGGACAAAGCAACTGAACAAGTTCATAAGCCTGTAGCACCCTTTCCCAATAGGCTTAGGAATAACAATAAAAATATGCACATGGAGAAAATGCTAGAGATGTTCAACCAGGTCAAATTGAATGTGCCACTTCTTGATGCTATCCAACAAGTCCCGGCTTATGCCAAATTTCTTAAGGATATGTGTACGAAGAAGAGAAAGACCAATGTGCCCAAGAAAGTGTTCTTGGCCACTAATATAAGTGAAATTCTGTCTGGTCCCATTCCAGTGAAATACAAGGATCCCAGATGTCCCACCATTTCCTGCACCATAGGACAGACCGAAATCAGTAGAGCGCTTCTTGACCTGAGAGCAAGTATCAACTTGCTACCTCTCTCAGTATACCAGCAACTTGGGTTGGGCGAGCTAAGCCCAACTCGAGTCACCATTCAGCTAGCTGACCGATCTGTGAAGATCCCGAAGGGAAATCACAGACGTCCTCATCCGGGTCGGGGATTTCATTTACCCCGTTGACTTTATGTGCTTGAGACCCAACCTGTGTCCAATCCTAGGTCTCAAACTCCCATCATCTTAGGGCGCCCATTCCTTGCTACAGCCAATGCCATAATCAACTGTAGGAACGGGTCCATGCGATTGACTTTTGGAGACATGACGAAGGAAGTCAATGTCTTCAATCTTGGAAGACAACCTAGGAATGTCAATGATCAGACGTTTGAGGTCAATTCTATTGAAAACCTGACCAGTGAGCTTGAGGAAAGCATGGAGACAAAAACTGAGGCAGAGTTTGATCTGGAGGCTGAGGATTTTAATCTAAATCAGATCGTAGATTCAGCAGTGGATTGGGCGTCAAGCCCAGGTGTACCTCATCATAGGATTGAAAGCCCAGAGATTGCCTCCAATGAAGCAACACCTTCCCTAGAGCTAAAAGCCCTGCCCAAACACCTCAAGTACACCTACCTGGGCGGAAAGAACACCTTGCCAGTCATCATAGCATCCCACCTGACTGAGCAACAAGAGGACAGCTTAATGTCTATTCTAAGAAGACATAGGGAAGCCATTGGATGGACGATGAAGGACATCAAGGGAATAAGTCCAGCCATAGTACAACATAGAATCCATTTAGTCGATGAAGCAATCCCTAGGAGGGACCCACAACGCATGCTTAACCCTCTCATGTAAGAGGCAGTTAAGGCTGAAATTCTGAAACTATTAGATAATGGGATAATTTATCCCATTTCT
>JAVJIF010034366.1:0-95925 GCA_038442645.1 Agave tequilana
GTGTGTGATTCATGGCACAATGGCTCAAGGTGGAGCCCAAACAATCAACACTTTTCTTCAAATTATTTATATCATTTTCTATGCTAGAAGACAAGTGGGAACATGCTATAGGAGTGCAAGAAGTAGAAGCTACATTAGCATGACAACATGCAAATCAATATATTTTGCAAAGATTCATTTTTAGACAAAACCAATTCAAATTCTTTAGTAATAGAATCATTTTATTTTTCAAAGTAAGGTTTTCTTTGAAAAACAATCCAATCTTGAGGATAAAATCTCATTGTGCTCCAAATATCATCACAATCATTTTTGCCTTTAAAACTTCAATTTCTTTTAAAGCAATGTCTATTTGAGATCTAGTGAGTCACATTCACTAGTAATCTCTTCCTTCTCTTGCAAAAACGGTTTCAAAAGTAAGCATAAATCCTTCATTTCTTTTGTAAATCAAAATGTTTTCTTTCAAAGAGTTATGTTTTTCCAAGAATTTTTCAAGCTTAGAAGCAAGTTCAACATTTAAATTTTGAACCTCAAAACATCCATGGCAATAAGAGCTATCATGTATTTGAGAGTCTGATGTACCTCATTGGAGTCATTCCCATATGCCATGAAACAAGGCTCTTCGGATACATCTCTCCTAGATCTCCTCATATTGTTGATGATCCTTGGAAGCTCCGGAGATGTCAAGACGCTCCAAACTGCAAAAGCCGAGTTAAAACTATCAAAAACAAGTAAGAGATTATTATCAAAAGATGCTCTAAGTGTTTGAAGTGCAAGTGCATTGGCCTTCTTATGCTTACTAGTATTGGGAGGGCTTCTATGGTGATGGCTTGATAACTAGATGACCTAGTGTTTTTAAATATCTAGTCATGTTAACTTTCCAAGAGTCTAGTATGGTCAAACATGGGAGGGCTAGCATAAGTGCAACTATATGTGTGCAAATGAAAATGCAAATGAAGATTAGCAAACCAAGATCACCTCCTAGGTGGTTAAACCTAATATCAGGAGCGCTAGCTCTGATACCAATTGAAAAGTCACCTAGAGGGGGGGTTAATAGGTGACAATGCTAATCTATGAACTAAATGCGGAATTTAAAAATTAATGCAAATTACACTCAAGTGCTATCAACAAGTGATGCACACAACCAAGCCAAGCAAATATGAATGAGCAAAATAAATGCAAGGCACAAAGTAAAGAAGAGTAGAGAGAGAGCCAATGGATCAAGCGCAAAACCAGATATGTTATCGAGGTTCGAGCACCCAGCTCTACATCCCCGCCTTCGACACACGAAGGATTTCCACTAGCTCGTCCACCTAGGACCCTTTACAAGGAGTACCCACACTCTCTCTTTACAACCTCCTCCCTGAGGCAAACTCCAACAATCACAACCTCCTTCTTGAGGCAAATTTTCAAACCAATACAACAAACTCCCAATCACCAACCAATACAAGGATCACCTCTCAACTAGAGGGATACAACCCAAAGCACAAAGTAAGAAAGATTGGGTTACAACTTGGTGGTCACAACAACAAACCACAACAACTTCTTCTTCCACACAAATAACCTATAGATATAGATAGTAGATTTTTGCTCAAGTGTGGAGAAAACCAATGGAATGGAAACAGAAATCACAAAGAAAATCCTTGGGAAAAATCAAGAAATCAGATAGAATAGTTCAATTAAAATTTCTTTCCCAAAAACCCTTTCTTTGATTTTCCAAACCCTAATGAAAACACCAAATGATTGTTCAATTCAAGCTCATAAACTCTTTTTTTCTTGCAGCAAAAACACCAGAGAGATAGAAAATTTTAGCACAAAAAATCTTAGAGAAAAACTCTCTCAAATGGGGTATTTAGGCAATTTAGAAAACTAACCGTTTACAGAATTTTAGCCAGAAATAGCCTTCCGGTCGACCGGGACGGTCGACCGCCCAACGGTCAAATTTTGACCCGTTGTGGCTACGGTCGACCGCCTCGGTCGACCGAGAATTCCTGAGAGCCAACAGCTCTCCGTCGGTCGACCGCTTCGGTCGACCGGCTACAGAGAGTCAGCCGCGTGCACGTATCGTGCACGTCGGTCGACCGAAACGGTCGACTGGCTTCTTTGGTGCGGTCGACCGTACAGTCGACCGGCCAAGCCTGGCAGACAAAAACAGTTCTGAAATCTGGGGAAAAATATTATAAATAAATCCACAAAATCTCTAAAATTCCACAAAAAATAGTTTTATCATTTTATATTGAAATACAAACTTGTGTTAAAAATCCTAACACAAATTTCAAACTATGTGACTATTTTTGTGTCATAGAAATTTTGCCAAACCAAAAAACCGTATTTTCTAAAACCTTGTATTTTGAATAGAAAATACACATTGTCTAAAACTCATCCATGATACAAAATATGATATTTAAACACTTTGAAGCATATTGTATATGAATAGAAATTCAATATACAAGAAACATATATATATCATGATTTTTGTCATTAAGTCCAAAAATATAGTTTTGTTGTAAATACCAAAACATAAAACACATGGAATAGATTATCAAACAAAGTTTGTCTAAACAATTGAAGCATGCATGTATATAGAACAAATCTAATATACATAAACCATGGTAAACTGTTTTGATAAAAAATCTATTCATGAAAACCAAGACGGTTAAACCTAAAACCGAAAATCAAAACATGAAAGGTGTGTGTTGTGAACTTGAGCTTATCATACTATTCTAATCTTTACAATAGGATCTAAACCCAAACTAAAACTATGGATACCTAAGTCTTCTTGTAGAGCGCAATCTCCAAGCTAGAGCGCAATCTCCAAGTCGGCTTGATCCAAAAAAAAACTCTTGATTCACCGGGCAAGTGCAAGTATGATCTTTGATGCCGGGGCTCTTGAATCAACATGTGCAAGCTTCCAATTCACTTGTTGAAGCTAAACACCAACTAATATCTTGATTAATAAACTGAAACTAAAATCACAAGATAATTAGTACATATAACTACATGAGTTAATCATCATCAAACTAGAGTGAAAGGCCTTTGGCCAACAGGACTCACCCATCCAAGAAGACAAGTAAGAACCCATTGGTGAAGTTCAAAAGGATGAAGTGAAAAACTCTCAACCACTTCCTAAAGATTGGAGATACACTACAAATCATCCCAAAGATCTCATCATAGGTGATGTATCAAAGGGGGTTAACTACTCGCTCCAAACTCCATGAATTGTGTGGTAATTTTGCATTCATGTCTCATTTTAAACCCAAAAACATCCTCGAAGCGAGGGTGACTCATATTAGTTGCTAGCTAGCAAGAAGAGCTCAATCAATTTGAGCGCAACCAAGTTTGGCACCTTGTTCCTAGACCCCACGATAGACCCATATATTGGTACTAAGTGGATTTTTAGGAACAAGTTGGATGAGTCAGGAAATGTTATTACGAATAAGGCTAGGTTATTGCCCAAGCTTACGTCAAGTTGAAGGAGGAATCGACTTTGAGGAGACCTTTGCAACCCGTAGCACGGCTTGAAGCCATACGAATCACATTAGCTTATGCATCTTTTAAAAATTTTAAACTTTTTCAAATGGATGTAAAAAAGTGCATTTTTATATGGTTTTATATGGAAAGTTTATGTTGAACAACCTCCCGGTTTTGTGGATCATGAATATCCAAATTTTTGTTTTCAAACTTAATAAAGCATGTATGGTTTAAAACAAGCTCCAAGAGCTTGGTATGAAAGGCTTTCTAGTTTTCTTCTTTCAAATGATTTTGTTAAAGGCAAAGTAGACACCACATTATTTACTAAACATGTTGATAGTGACATTCTTATAGTTCAAATATATGTTGATGATATAATCTTTGGTTCTACTAAGAGTTACTTTGCAAGGAGTTTGAACAATGCATGCAACATGAATTTGAGATGTCATTAATGGGTGAATTGAATTATTTTCTTGGACTCCAAATCAAGTAAATATGTGATGGGATATTTATATGTCAAGCCAAGTACTCCAAGGAACTCATCAAGAAATTTGGGCTTGAAGACTCAAAAATTTGCAATACTCCCATGGCCACCACCACCAAGCTTGATAAGGATGACCAAGGTAAGTGTGTTGATATATAAAATTGTATAGAAGCATGATGGTAGTTTGTTGTATTTACGGCTAGTAGGCCGGATATTATGTTTAGTGTGTGTCTTTGTGCTAGATTCCAATCGTGTCCCAAAGAATCTCATTTAATTGCGGTAAAAACGCATTATTCGTTATATTAGGGGCACTATTGGAATGAGTCTTTGGTATCCGAAAAATCGGAGATTTCTCAATGACGAGTTTTTTCGGATGCCGACTATGCGGGTTATAGAGTGGATAGAAAGAGTACTAGTGGAACATGTCAATTTTTGGTAATTGTCTTGTTTCATGGTCTTCCAAGAAACAAAAGTCGGTAGCCCTCTCAACCGCCGAGGGGGTATGTTGCGGCGGGCTTGTTGTGCTCAAGTCCTTTGGATAAAACATACTCTCCTTGATTATGTTTGCATTTTGATCATATAAAGTATTTTGTGATAATACTAGTACTATTCATATGACTAAGAATGCAAATCAACATAGTAAGACCCAGCACATTGAGATTAGATATCACTTTCTTAGAGATCATTTTGAGAAAGGTGATATGAAATTGATTATGTTTCTTCGATTTGCAACTTGCGATATTTTCACTAAACCACTTGACTATAATAGATTTTCTTTTATATGTGGTGGACTTAATGTTTGTGTTGTTGAATAAGAAAGTTTTCTTGCTATATTCCCTTTTGATGTATGACAAAAAGGGGGAGAAATATGTGGTGTTTGGTGTTTTATTGATGGTTATTCAAAAAAAAATTTGAAAATTCTCATTCTCTCATAATAAATTGTTTTATACTTGTGTAATATAGCATAATTTAAGGGGGAGTTTTTACCTCTCTTTTATTATATTTTGTGTTAGCCTATATGTTTTGTCATCATCAAAAGGGGGAGATTGTTGGCTTAAAAGGTTACACTCTCTATTTGTTTAAGTTTTGATGATAACAAAACACATAGAACTATTTGGTACTAATAAGTTGTTTAGAATGAGTTTCAGGTTTGTACTAGTCATGATGGCATTTTAAAGGATTTTGCAAAGATAAAGGCACTTAAAGGCAAATGGCGCAAGAGGACGTTTTTCATAGGAGAGAAGGCTCTAGCTTGGTGTAACTCGGCTCAGGGACTTTCTTTTTCAGTTTTATTATTTTTAGTTGTTAAAGGATAGTGTATAATGTTGAAGCTCAATATTTCCCCACACACAAGTTTTTGCACACGATTTTCTAAAGATATTTCTCTTTTATATAAAATAGTTTTATAAACATATCTTAATACTTATAAACTCTATTTATATAGTATACAAAGTTTTGATCAAAGTTAATTTGAAAAACTTTAAAGATCTTCAAAAACTATTTCTTCAAAAGAGTCTGTTTTGGCCTTCTACGTCGACCAAACGGTCGACCGGCCCTGTTTCAGGTCAGGACGGTCGACCGGCTTCTGACTGTTTGGTGCGTGCATGTGTGCACGTCTCCCGGTCGACCGGGCTGTCGACCGGACCCCATGTCGGTCGACCGACCTTCGGCCGACTGAAAGCACCTAAGTCTCTGTTTAGGACGGTCGACCGTGGGCTGGCAACGGTTATAATTTTTGAAAAACCGGTCAACCGGCTGGTCGACCGTGAGCTTGATTTCAGTCTAAACGGCTAGTTTTTTAAACACGTTTTAAAACGTGATTTTTCTCTCTAAACAAATTTGGGGGCTGGATTGGGTCTAATCTTTCCTAATTATTCATTATAATAGTTTACTCTTTAATCCCTACCTTTATCCTATAAATAGGGATGATTAGGGTTGAGGTGAATACAACAATCCTTTGCAAAAAATCAAGTTTAAAGGCTTTCAAAAGAAGTTTTTGCTCTCAGTTTTTGTGCTCAAAATTCTCTCTTTTTACTGTTTGGTTCAAAACTCTCTTCAATTTCATTTTCTTTTCACTTACAAAACTTGAGCTTCAACCTACACATTATTCTCTAGGGTTTTTGTAAGGGAAAAAGTTTTTCAAAAGAGGGTTTGTGGTATTTTGATCATCAAGATATTCTTGTATTTGTGGCTCTACTACCTCCGGACTAGAGGAGTGTGATTGAGGAGTTGGGTACTCCCTTTTTTGTTGTAATTCTTTGTGAAAGTTATAGTGATTCTAAATCCTTCTGGGTGAAGCGGGGACGTAGAGCTGGGTGCTCGAACCTCGAAACAAATCTCTATGTTTGCGATTGGTTTACTTATTTTATTTACTTGCTTTTCATTCATTCTTATTTGTCGATCAATACTCTCACAACAAGATTGCATTGCGCACCTCAAACTCTTATTTAGAGGAATCACGAGGAAGGAGTTCAGAGCCCTTCACGGGGTATTCGGCTTCTAATCTTTCTTTGAATGATCGTTGCATCATCTGATTTTAAATTTGTGCATTGATTAGCATTATCACCTATTCACCCCTCCTCTAGGTGATTTCAAATATAATTTAAGAACCTCCTATTGACATACTCTTTGAAAACCTCTTCGAAGAAGAACTCATGTGTTTGGATGAACCAACTAGGGATCATTTGGTTAATTACACATCTCCAGGGGAAAGTGTTGACCTAAGCTTTGAGGAGATATATGGAACTGAGTTAGAATTTCTAGGCATTCATAATGAAGAAGTTCAACTGAGAAAGTGTGGTGGAGATCAATTTTTTGAATAATAAATGTATATATGAGGAAGAAACACCTAAAGAAGGTGAGACTGGGGAGGAAGAGAGCTAAAATGATAAAAAATTAGCCTCCCCACTATGCCTTATAAAGAGGACCCATTGGAATGATGGGAAGAGAGCTCGAGGGATGAGCCGAAAAAGATCTAGGTGTGGGAGAAACTGATGTTGTACATATTTTTGTATAATATATGCACCTCTTTTACATTTCATTTCATGCATCTATACATTTCTTTCATACATTGGGACAATGCATGAGATAAGTGTGGGGGAGGGTTCTAACATGACGAAATATAACTAAAAAAAAAAACAAAGAAAACTATATATATATATATATATATATATATATATATATATATATATATATATATATATATATATATAATTTTTTGAAAGGTAAAGACAAATATTTTGATATATTTTTTGTAAGAAATAAAGTCAATTTTAAGGAATAGGAAAATCATAATTAGGATCTCTTACACTTGGTCAAAATAAGATGACTTGTTCTGTTGGCCCAAGTTACAATCACCCTTGTTTAGTGTATTTGATGATTACAAAACATATTAGTTATTTGTACTAATAACATTTGTTGTTTAAGTGTGTTTTCAGATTTCTATTCATACTAGAAGTCTTCTCTCACAATACAAGGTTTTGGACTCAAGTCAACTCCAATTGGGCTCAAGATGCAAAATTGAAGATCAAGTGAAGATAGCCCATCTTGAAGCATTGCCTTGAAGTCCTTTAGAAGTTTGTAAGTTTAGAATGTTAAAGTTTGAATATAGGAAATTTGGCTCTAGGATTTGCACACACACTTGTTTCATGTATTACCTATGATTTGAAAATGGTTATTGAAAATGGTTATTTCTAAGTTTTATGCTTAGTTTATATATACATGTACCAAAGCTTTATATCTTGAAAAACTTGTTTAAAACATGTGTATAAACTATTTTCTGCATAATACTTAGCTATATGTATTTTTAAAATATTTATCAAAATTTTCTAACTCAAAACAGCCCAGTTTTCCAGTTTCAGGCAACATCGGTCGACCGGCCCGGTCGACCGGAGCTGTGTCTGGACATGCACTGTTTGTGCATGTCCGTCGGTCGACCAGACCGGTCGACCGACGGAGAGCATTCTGCTCTCGGGAATTTTCGGTCGACCGGACCGGTCGACCGGAAGAAGGAAACTGTGTTTCCTCCTTTTGGGTCGGTCGACCGGACCGGTCGACCGGGAGCCAACGGCTACTTCCAGCTAGGCTGGCGGTCGACCGGACCGGTCAACCGCCAAGCCTGCAACTTAGCAATGGCTCTTTCCTCTTTGGGCAGTTCTGAAAAATCTGTTTTTTGTTTCAGCTTTAACAGATTTTTGAGATTTGTTGGGGAGCTTTTTCAGAGAAAATAAGACAAAAATAAATTGTTTTTAACCTATTTTTAAGCCTATAAATAGAGGAGAAGTCTCTCTTGCATTTCACTTAGAAAAATCCTCAAGTTTTGTTGTTTTCAAAAGAGAAAAGGAAAATTGTTTGAAGCTTTCAATTCCTACTCTTTCAAGATTGTTTTTCAGTTGTGTTTGATTCTCTATATCACTCTACAACTGAAAGTTTTCTCACCACACTTCATAGAGCCAAAAATCCTATAATCATTCTATAGTGAAGTTGTAATTGAAGTGAGAGTGTTTGTAAAAGAGATTGAGAAAAAGTGTAGTGATCAAGTTGTGATCACTTTGTTCTTGTAATTCCTTCTTTGTGGAGCAACCTCTTCGGTAGAGGTCCTTTGTACTTGGTGGAGCTCGGTGCTCGGTCTTCGGTAGACCTAATTGTAAAGGCATCCTCGGTGGATAGTGGAAACCTTCACGGAGGTGAAGGCGGGGACTAGAGCAAGTGTGCTCGAACCTCGAAACAAATCATCTTGTTTGCGATTGCCTTTGCGTTATTCTTGCTTTCAATTTCTCTTGCTTTATATTGTCTTGAATTATTTGCTTGAGAACTAACCCTCTACTTGTGCAATCTTGTCTTGTTTACTTTACTTGCTATACTTGTTGTGTTACATTGTGTGCATTTCATTTCTCATCATCATACTTGGCATTGATCGATCACACCTCAATACAACACGGTTACATTGCGCACCTCTAACCCATTTTAAGGGGAATTGGGAGGAAGGAGTTCAGAACCTCGCAAGGGGTATTCGGCTCTTAGTCGTGTTTTTGAGAGATCGTTGCATCACTCATTTTATTAAAGTTTAAAAAGATCATTAGATTAGCATTCACACCTATTCACCCCCCCTCTAGGTGTTTTTCAATTGGTATCAGAGCTTGGACTCTAGGATTTGGTTTAACAACCTTAGAGAAGATCCTAATTTGCTAATCATTTCATTCATATTCATATAAGTAAAAATGGCCGATGGAATTAAGACCCCTCCTAAATTTGATGGACTTAACTTTCCCATATGGAAAGTTAAGATGACCGTGTTCTTGCAATCTCTAGGTAGCCGAGTTGCAAAGGCCGTGACTAAGTCCTTTAGTGTACCCCCGTGACGAATCCACTTGGTCCGAAATAGAGACTAAGGAATTCGATGCCAATGCCAAAGCTCACTATGCACTTCTTCAAGCCCTAAATGATGATGACATAGCTAGGGTTATACATTGCAAGTCCGCATTTGAGATTTGGTCACACTTGATAGTCACTCATGAGGGGACCTCACAAGTAAAGAAGGCTAAAATTGACCTTCTTCGGTCTCAATATGAAACATTTAGCATGCAAGAAAATGAAACCATAGATGATATGGTTACAAGATTTACCAAGATTACTAATGGACTCTCTTCTTTAGGTGAAGATATCAACAATGATCAAAGAGTAAGGAAGATCATCCGGGCTCTTCCTCCTTCATGGGAAGTTAAAGCAACAACCTTGAAGGAACTCAACGACAATGAAGAGATGGAGCTCATAGGTCTCATTGGAACTCAAAACCCATGAGATGGAAAGGAAAGCAAGGGAGGATATGGCTCCTATCAAAAGAAGACCATCGCCTTCAAGAGCCAAGCTACACACTCCGATGAAGATGATGAAGAAGAAGATGATGAGGAGCTCTCACTCCTTGTTAAAATGTCCGGAGGATGTACAACAAGGCAAAGTATCAAGGTAGAAGAAGATGGCAAGGAGGCAAAGAAGAAAGAAAGATCACTTGTTTCAATTGCCAAAAGCCCGGACACATTGTTGCGGAGTGTCCGGACAAAGCTAAGCCCTCCACTTCAAAGAAGCCTTACAAGAAGAAGGCTATGAAGGCAACTTGGGATTCGGAGACCGAATCCGAGGAAGAAATAGACACCGCCAACATGTGCTTCATGGCTAATGAAGGCACAAGCAAGGTAACCTCTTCCCCTTCTCATGATAATGAACTTTCTATGGATGTGTTAGAAGAAGCTTTTGTTGAGTTGTCACAAAACTATGATTTCTTAAAGAAAAAGTATCTTAAATGAAAAAGGATAATGAATCCTTAAGTCTTCAAGTTTTTACTCTTACAAAAGAAAAGGATGAGTTGGTTTCCACTTTGGCCACTACCAAAAATGATTTTGAAAAATATAAGATTTCTTGCAAAGGTAAGGCCCCACTAATGATTCAAATGAAGTTTCTATGCTTAAGGAAAGATTAGATTCTTTAAGTGTTGTTTTGAAAGATTGTGAGTTTAACAAGAGAAAATTGAGGCTATGTTTCCTAAGAAACAAGCCCCAAAGAAAAATGCTCATGCTCATGTTCATGCTACACAACCTAAACAACATGGCAAAACCCCAAAACATGCTCACACTACATATACACATCATGCTTTCATGTATAGAAAAGTGTACTCATGTTCACATTGTGGGCGGAAAGGACACCTAGCTAATTTTTGTTATGATAGACTAAGTGCATCACATCATAATGTTTGGGTTCGTAACACTAACTTTCAAGGACCCAAGAAAGTTTGGGTACCAAAGTCAACAATTGTTTTTAAATGATGTAGGTACTTTCCAAAGCCCAACGACGTAGAGGTTTGTGGTATCTTGATAGCGGTTGCTCAAGGCACATGACTTGGGACATCAACAACTTTGCAACCCTATCAAGATATCATGAAGGTGGCACCGTCACCTTCGGAGATGACGCCAAGGGTAAAATCATCGGTATTGGTAATGTAAAACTTGGCACCTCTCCTTTAATTGAAAATGTAGTTTTAGTTGATGGCCTCAAGCATAATCTCTTGAGTGTTAGTCAACTTTGTGATAAAGGTTTTGATGTAGTTTTGATAATGTTTCTTGTAAAGTAATTGATAGAACTTCTAATGTTTGTGTATTTTCCGGTTTTCGTGAAAGTAATGTTTATATGATTGATATGTTGAATATGTCTTGTAATATTACTTGTTTGAAAGCCCTCGATGATGACTCTTGGTTGTGGCATAGGAGATTAGGGCATATTTCTTTTGATCATATTTCTAGATTAAATTCAAAGGAAATGGTGAAAGGTATTCCTTGCTTGAATTTTGAAAAGGACCGAGTTTGTGACGCATGTCAATTTGGGAAACAAACTAAGTCTTCTTTCAAGTCAATTAAGGATATCATGACATCACGTCCTTTGGAGTTAATCCATATGGATCTATTTGGCCCTACACAAACTAAAAGTCTAAGTGGGAATAGATTTGCTTATGTTTTGGTTGATGATTTTTCAAGGTTTACTTGGGTTTTCTTTCTTGAACATAAAAGCCAAGCATTTTCTTATTTTCAAACTTTTAAGAAAAGAGTAGAAAAGAAAAGATTTTTGATTTTGAGAATAAGAAGTGATAGAGGAGGTGAATTCATTAACCAACCCTTTACCACTTTTTGTGATGAACATGGAATAAAGCATGAACTTTCTTGTCCTAGAACTCCACAACAAAATGGAGTAGTTGAACGAAAAAATAGAACATTACAAGAGATGCTAGGACAATGCTAAGTGAATATGGTCTACCACATTATTTGTGCCGAGGCCGTTAATACATCATGCTACATATCTAATCGTGTTTTCTTATGTAAAAATACTACAAAACTTCTTTTGAAATGTACTTTTCTAGAAAACCAATGTTTCTTATTTCAAAGTTTTTGGATGCAAATGTTTTGTTTTAAATACAAAAGATAATTTGGGAAAATTTGATCCTAAATCTTATGAGGCTATTTTTGTAGGTTACTCAAATACTAGTAAAGCTTATAGAGTTTTCATTAGATCATCATTGACTATTGAAGAGTCTATTCATGTTAAGTTTGAGGAATCTAACAAGTTTGTTAAGAATGTTGTAGAAATAGATGCATTGGATGAAGGTTTGGAGAAAGTGACCTTGGAGGATGCTTCTACTATGGGAGACAAACCAAAGGATGATGAAGGAAGCAAAGCTAAAGTGGAAGAGGCACAAGGAAATGAACATCAAACACATGAGGTGGAGCCTACTCAACCACTACCAAAGGATTGGAGATACAATCCACATCATCCCAAGGACCTCGTCATAGGTGAAGTATCAAAAGGGGTAACTACTCGCTCTAGACTTCATGACTATTGTGGTAACTATGCATTCATTTCTCATATTGAACCCAAAAATGTGCTCGAAGCCGAGACCGATTCATATTGGTTGCTAGCCATGCAAGAGGAGCTCAATCAATTTGAGCGCAACCAAGTTTGGCACCTTGTTCCTAGGCCCACGATAGACCAACAATTGGTACTAAGTGGATCTTTAAGAATAAGTTGGATGAATCGGGTAATGTAGTTAGAAACAAGGCTAGGTTAGTTGCCCAAGGTTACACTCAATCGAAGGGATCGATTTTGAAGAAACCTTTGCACCCGTAGCACGGCTTGAAGCCATACGGATGACACTAGCATTTGCCTCATATAAAGATTTCAAATTATTTCAAATGGATGTTAAAAGTGCTTTCTAAATGGATTTATTGAAGAGGAAGTGTATGTTGAACAACCCCCCGGGTTTGTTGATCCTACACATCCGGATTTTGTTTTTAAATTAGATAAAGCTCTTTATGGTTTAAAACAAGCCCCTAGGGCTTGGTATGAAAGACTTTCTCATTTTTGACTTCAAATGGTTTTAAGAAAGGTAAAATTGATACAACCTTGTTTACAAAACATGTAGAAAAAGATATTCTTATTGTGCAAATTTATGTGGATGATATTATTTTTGGTTCTACTAATGAATCTCTTTGCAAAGCTTTTGAATCATGCATGAAGGATGAATTTAAAATGTCTATGATGGGGGAGCTCAACTATTTCCTTGGACTCCAAATCAAGCAAAGGAAGGATGGAATCTTCATCAATCAAGCCAAGTACACAAAGGAACTAATCAAAAGGTTTGGGCTTGAAGGATCAAGAGTAAGCAAAACTCCCATGGCAACAACTACAAAGCTGATAAGGATGAACAAGGTAAAAGTGTAGACATTAAATTATATCGTAGCATGATTGGTAGCTTGCTTTATTTGACGGCTAGTAGGCCGGATATTATGTTTTCCGTTTGTCTTTGTGCACGTTTTCAATCTTGTCCTAAAGAATCTCACATAATTGCGGTTAAACGCATAATTAGATACCTTAAGGGCACTATTGAAATGGGTTTATGGTATACTAAAACCGGATTATTTGAAATGAAGAGTTTTTCGGATGCCGACTATGCGGGTTGTAGGGTAGATAGGAAGAGCACAAGTGGAACATGTCAATTCTTAGGTAATTGTCTTGTATCTTGGTCTTCCAAAAAGCAAAATTCGGTAGCCCTATCAACCGCCGAGGCGGAGTATGTTGCAGCCGGAGCTTGTTGTGCACAAGTTCTTTGGATGAAACATACTCTCCTTGACTATGATTTACACTTTGATCATGTTAAAATATTTTGTGATAATACTAGTACTATTCACATGACAAAGAATGCAAATCAACATAGTAAAACCAAACACATTGACATTAGGTATCACTTTCTTAGAGATCATTATGAGAAAGGTGATATTGATATTGATTATGTTTCTACCGATTTTCAACTTGTCGATATTTTTACTAACCTTTAGACTATGCTAGATTTTCATTTATTTGTGGTGAGTTGAATGTTTGTATTATGGATTCTTAAAATTAAAAATTGTTTTTCAATTGTTTTGTTTTAACCCTTTTTGATGTATGACAAAAAGGGGGAGAATAAGTTTGTTGATATTTCTTGATATTTGGAAAATAAGTGTTTAAGTTTAAACTTTCTAAGTTTGATACTATTTGAGTTTCATTTCATGAAGAAAAGAAGTTTGTGTTTATTTGAGTTTTTGGACATGAAAAAAAAACTATTGTGTTTGTTAAATGCTTTATGTATGCTTACATAGCTTTTCATATTCATGATAAATACATAGCATTGTTGAGGGGGAGCTTTCCAAGCTTTTTCCTCCTTTATTTGTTTCAATAACTTATATGTTTTGTCATCATCAAAAAGGGGGAGATTGTTGGCCCAAGGTTACAATCACCCTTGTTTAGTGTATTTTGATGATTACAAAACATATTAGTTATTTGTACTAATAACATTGTTGTTTAAGTGTGTTTCAGATTTCTATTCATACTAGAAGTCTTCTCTCACAAATACAAGGTTTTGGACTCAAGTCAACTCCAATTGGGCTCAAAATGCAAAATTGAAGATCAAGTGAAGATAGCCCATCTTGAAGCATTGCCTTGAAGTCCTTTAGAAGTTTGTAAGTTTAGAATGTTAAAGTTTGAATATAGGAAATTTGGCTCTAGGATTTGCACACACACTTGTTTCATGTATTACCTATGATTTGAAAATGGTTATTGAAAATGGTTATTTCTAAGTTTTATGCCTTAGTTTATATATACATGTACCAAAGCTTTATATCTTGAAAACTTGTTTAAAACATGTGTATAAACTATTTTCTGCATAATACTTAGCTATATGTATTTTTAAAATATTTATCAAAATTTTTCTAACTCAAAACAGCCCAGTTTTCCAGTTTCAGGCAACATCGGTCGACCGGAGCTGTGTCTGGACATGCACTGTTTGTGCATGTCCGTCGGTCGACGGACCGGTCGACCGACGGAGAGCATTCTGCTCTCGGGAATTTTCGGTCGACCGGACCGGTCGACCGGAAGAAGGAAACTGTGTTTCCTCCTTTTGGGTCGGTCGACCGGACCGGTCGACCGGGAGCCAACGGCTACTTCCAGCTAGGCTGGCGGTCGACCGGACCGGTCGACCGCCAAGCCTGCAACTTAGCAACGGCTCTTTCCTCTTTGGGCAGTTCTGAAAAATCTGTTTTTTGTTTCAGCTTTAACAGATTTTTGGAGATTTGTTGGGGAGCTTTTTCAGAGAAAATAAGACAAAAATAAATTGTTTTTTACCTATTTTTAAGCCTATAAATAGAGGAGAAGTCTCTCTTGCATTTCACTTAGAAAAATCCTCAAGTTTTGTTGTTTTCAAAAGAGAAAAGAAAATTTGTTTGAAGCTTTCAATCCTACTCTTTCAAGATTGTTTTTCAGTTGTGTTTGATTCTCTATATCACTCTACAACTGAAAGTTTTCTCACCACACTTCATAGAGCCAAAAATCCTATAATCATTCTATAGTGAAGTTGTAATTGAAGTGAGAGTGTTTGTAAAAGAGATTGAGAAAAAGTGTAGTGATCAAGTTGTGATCACTTTGTTCTTGTAATTCCTTCTTTGTGGAGCAACCTCTTCGGTAGAGGTCCTTTGTACTTGGTGGAGCTCGGTGCTCGGTCTTCGGTAGACCTAATTGTAAGGCATCCTCGGTGGATAGGGGAAACCCTTCACGGAGGTGAAGGCGGGGACTAGAGCAAGTGTGCTCGAACCTCGAAACAAATCATCTTGTTTGCGATTGCCTTTGTGTTATTCTTGCTTTCAATTTCTCTTGCTTTATATTGTCTTGAATTATTTGCTTGAGAACTAACCCTCTACTTGTGCAATCTTGTCTTGTTTACTTTACTTGCTATACTTGTTGTGTTACATTGTGTGCATTTCATTCTCATCATCATACTTGGCATTGATCGATCACACCTCAATACAACACGGTTGCATTGCGCACCTCTAACCCATTTTAAGGGGAATTGGGAGGAAGGAGTTCAGAACCTCGCAAGGGGTATTCGGCTCTTAGTCGTGTTTTTGAGAGATCGTTGCATCACTCATTTTATTAAAGTTTAAAAGATCATTAGATTAGCATTCACACCTATTCACCCCCCCTCTAGGTGTTTTCATGTTCGATTTTTAGGGTTAGGAAGAAAATTTATGAAAGTGATTTAGTCTTGATCTTTACCTTAATGAAATATGCATACTTTATACACTTACACACTTAGGGTTCAAAAATAAAGACTCTTATGCCTTATATAAAAAGAAAAAGAAAAAAAACTATATATGTATAAAAAAATAAACAAATCTAATTATTGATTAGCTAGGTGCTTTGGCCTAAGCATGCTTTGGTATTAATGCAAAAGATAATTAGATAAGTTTGAAAAAAATATATATAAATCCTCTGATTAAGCTGGGTATTTGTGTCTCATAAAGCATTAGTATTCACACGCCTAAGGGGTACATTTTATAAATAAAAACCTTGGTTTCGTGGCTTGTCTGCTCGAGTGTTTAAGTCCTTAGGGGTTTTTTCTCACCTGGTGCCCTAAAACTGTCCGGTTTGAGTGCCACCGACTAAAGGCTCGTTACATGGGCAGATTAGAAAGCCTAATAGAATTGAGGAATAAATACCATCAAAATAAATATAAATAAGGGGAGTTAATGTTAAAGAACCCTTAGTCAAACTTCACAGTCACGATGGTGCATATGACTCAGGGTAAAGTAATAGACTAGATGAAAAATACAATTTAACTCCTTACTTGATTGATGACATGTTTTTGAATAGAGGCTAAGTTTAGGAATGAAAATTTTGATATTCCTATAACTTATAGATTACTTAAACTTTACAATATACTTCAAATATTTTCTCCTTTCAAAATGCTTTTCGAAAATACTAACATTTCTGGATTTTGTGGGTGCAATCCACTGAAAACCCTCACGAGATAAAACTCGTCCTCTAGGGGTAACCTAGAGGTTTAACGGCTTATTGCACATGCTCAGTGCAATCGAGTGACCTGCAAAAGTGGTCTAATAATTGATTAAAATTAGTTTTGATGTTTTGCTCGAGGCGAGCAAAAGATAAGTTTGGGGGTGTGATCAGTCACATATATTGCATATACATTGTCACATTACCATACTTTTTATCTAATAATCCTATTAATAAGTCTTATTCTTTTTTGTTAAATATAGGCCGTTGCTAAAAGAAAGAAGAGAAACAAGCCCAAAAGCCCATCAAATTCTGATTTAATTCAGAATAAATTCGAAATCAGCGAATCAGGGCAGATTTTGGCAAATCAGAGAGGTTGAAAACTGATTGAAATGAATCTTCCCAAATATAGCGGTTGAAGTCAACAATAAAGGCTGTTTCGTCAAATCCTGGAGCTGAAACGAGAAAAAACCAGTAGAATATGGGAGAATCACCAAACCAGGGAGTTCCACAACTTGGGTGTGGCCACTGGCCACACCAGGGCCGTGGAAACGCGGCTCTAGCTACGTTTTCTGTTGGGGGAGCGTTTGCTCCCCCAATCTTCCCACGAGCTCTCCCCTCTGATTTTTCCCTATAAATACCATTTTCAATAGAGAAGAAGGGAGCGAAGACTAGGATTAGAATTTTTGTTTATTCTTTAAGGTTTTAGGCTCTTTGTTAGATAGTATAAAAGTTGTAACTTTTTTTGTAATTTATAGTTCAGATCAAATACCAGTGAAAGAGAGGAATTGAACGATTGTAATCCGAAGATTGAAGTGACATTAATAAAAGGATCAAGCTTTCTCTTCTACCACTCCAATTCATGGTATGTCTTGCTTTACTTACAAGTATTATTTTTCATCTTCCATGAGTAGCTAATTTCATTTTCTGGGCTCACTGATTACTCTCTTCTATCACCTCCCTCTTGATTGTTTTTCATGAAAGCAACACTTTTTGAATCAGAAAACATCTTAGTTAAACTTCGTTCTTGAAAGCACATGAGGATGTCTTTACTTTAAACTTGGACTTTCAATGCACAAATCTTTTAAACTGCTTTTCTTCCATACTTGCTTCTTCGCGCTTGATGGTTTTAAAATTCTCTTTTTAAGGATTTGTAACGAATGGGCTTAAGATTTAAACGAAACCATCTTATTTGTTTTACTTGGACATTAAAAGAAACTACAAGGTTTTGCTTATGATAAAAGTGATGCACCCAAATATTCTTGAGATAAGTACATAGTTGAGTAAAAAAATTAGTGAGCCCAGATCTTCTTCTTCTTATATCAAAAGCAATAAATCACTTTTCAAATCTTTTTAAATCACCTTTTCCAAAGCCTTCTCCAAATTTGCAATTTCTCTTTTAATCATCTCCCGTCTCTCCATTATCTTTTGAACTAAAAAACTAGCACCATTCTTAGCTTTTTAAACAAAATACCGAAAAGCTTCTATCGCATTCCTCCTCGTGGACACGACCCGTTAGCCCAACGCTACACGATAATTCTCTTTGCTCTTTCATTTTACAATCATTTCCACCTGCCCGAAACACGAAAGGATCCATGGCCCATATGTTCACAGATCCTCAGCTGTTGCCTCTATACCTGCCCCAACTTTACAACCCTTAGTAGGATCTTTATCATCTGATTAGCTCTCACATATTGCCTTATTCTTACACAGAGTCTGGGTATCACTGGAGCGTCTTCGATCTAATTTATAATGGTCTCAGTTTTTAATCACCATATTATTTTAATCCATTTCATAATCTTTTAATCAACTCCAAACTTATGAAAATTTTCGATGGAGTCTCCTTTATAATTAGGAATTTACCTAATACAACAATAATTTTCTCCATAATAACAGCTCTGTACTGATACATCTCTATATAAAGTTTCGATGAATATCAACCTACTTGTACATATACAATAGTTTACCAATTATCCATCTAATCACGAGTACTCAAAATCAAGAATCTGACTGTCATCAAGGTCAATACCTTCATATCAAAATGGGTAACTATGCATAACCCTTCACTTATACATGTACACCTTATTGTCTGTGCTACTTAATAACTACTGGATTTATAATAATACACATATATATCCATGCAGATAAAAGAGTAATAAACACAACAACATTATTTAAGATTTGTCAGGGTATCCAAGTTCTTCTGGCGTCATGTCTGAGAAGTTTCTTGGCTGGGCCTTTACCTTGACCTGAAAACATTCAGACTGGGGGATGAGCTCGACGGCTCAGTGGAGTCAAACTCATTCTTAAATGGAGCATAGTATTAGAGGTGTGTAGTGTACATAATACATGAAAATACGTGATCAGTCATCTAAATTTTTAGTGAACATGGACGTTTCAATTGGATTATCTATTTACTTCCAACTATTGCTCAATTAATACTGATATGTGTAAAAGCAACCCGTGTCGATATTTTCATTTCAATTTACTAGATCCGTGTTCTGATGTTCATACTACCATACACGGATAATACATCCAATACAGACATAATGTACACACATATATCACACATACACATATAGTATCATACACCACCGTCTTCCCTCTTCTACCGGCTTCCGCCCGACCCCTTCCTCCAATATATATATATATATATATATATATATATATATATTGTAGGTTGTCCAAAAATCACTAAGGATAAGTCATTAGACGCGAAGCTCACTTCAACGCGAAGTCGCGTTTCAAACTAAAATGTGGACCTCGCGTCCAATAGAAGCACGAAGACTTTAGATGCGGGCATAAGTAAACCTGCGTTCAACGCGAGTCTGAGTACTCTGTGTCCCAACGCGAGTCTGAGGAACTCCGCGTCTCACGCAGGGTTTGAGCAACCCCGCGTCCCATTTCAAGCGCAGGGTCTGAGCAACCCCATGTCCCATTTCAAGCGTAGGTCTGAGCAACTCAGAACTCTACATCAGACGCGGGTCTGAAAAACCCTGTGTCTCACTTCAAATGCAGGTCTGAGCAACTCCGTGTTCCAACTGTGACGCCCGCGTCTACGACAAGCAACGCGAGACCCGCGTCCAGTGCGAGACCCGCGTTTCTGTTGCAACTGACCCCCATTACTAGGTCAATTAACTCCCCACGTAATGTGGGAGTTAATCACCACTATGAAGAAATTTTATGGAACAATAATACCCCTATGACTCCCTATAAACAGCCTGAGGAGTTATGAGAAGGGAGAGGCTTTGGAAAGAAGAAGAGGCTTTTTTGAGATTGAGAGCTGAGAATTCTCAAACTAAAAGTTTCTTGCTTTTTGGAGAGGAGTAATCAGCGGACTCTAAACACTTAGTGTGTTAAAAACAGAGCTCCCTCCTGATTGATCTTCGAGAGCATTCTGAAGAGAATCTGGATAGTCGGCCGGTCAACGGAGAAAAAGAATCACTCTTCATTGCCACACGAAGAACTCAGCCTTAAACAAAGGGGAGAATCATATATTCTCCCCTTTTCTGTAATCGAGATTGTCCCATTGTAACTTTTCAGCCACTCAAAGAAACTTTACTTCGCACCACTTTTGTGATCAAACAAAAGATGGCGACTCCACTGGGGATCTCTTTCTCTACTAACGAGAACGCCAAGGCGCAAGTCGATGTCCGGCTCCTCGGGAAGACGGTAGAATCTCTCATCGTTAAATTTGACCAAGAAAAGTTTGAGGAATTCCTTTTCTCAGGCTCCGCCAGTCCCAAGGCAATGCGGCAATACCGTAAAGTTTCTTTGGAGACTTGCTCTCGAATCTCTTTAGAAATTACTCCTAAAGTAGCCTGTACCACTGCCCTAAGCGCAAACGGTGCCACTTCATAAGAGGTTCTGAAATCTCTCGTGCAGCCCATGCAGCCCGCGCCAACGTCTCTCAGGAAACCTGCAGGGCGAAAGTGTCAGCACATGATTAAAGTGACGGTGAAAATCAATTCCGTCGTCCTTCTCCTCTCCAAACTCAGCAATTTCAGGTTGCCAAGGGTTTCCAACAACCCATGCGGCTTAATCAGAATGTAGAATATCGATGAAGGCATCGTGCTTGTCGACAACAAATTGAGAATTCTACAGAAGCAATCTGTTCTGCAGATTCAGAACGCGAGGCTCATACCCGCATTTCTTTCAAGCAATGCGAGGACCGCGCTTCTATTTAAGAACGCGAGTCCGCGTTCTCCAACAACGCGAGGTCCGTGTCAAATGCAATACCCACATTCTACCAGCTCCAAAATGCGAGGCCGTATTCTGCCTGTCTCAGAATGTGAGGCCCGTGTTTCTGACTCTAAATGTGATGGCCGCGTTTCAACACAACGCGAGATCCGTGTTTTAACAAAGCAACGCGAGACCCGCGTTCAGCATTGCATGTCTTCAAGACATAAGATGCCAAAAAGCCCTCACCCTCAAGGGTTCGAGACTAGTTCCTCAGACGCTCCCACAACGGATCTGAGAGACTGCCTGACAAGGAAGATGAGCGTCCATTAAATCTCCCCTCAATGTCACGCGAGCAACTCATCTCAACAGTACTCTCTGATTGCCATTGCGACTTTCAGACAAATAAATCTTTGATTTTTAGTCGATTATCAGCGGCTTTAGACTCAGCCAAGATACGACGATCTCGGAAAAAGAAATCATTCTCTGGCGTCGAGTATCCAGAAGTGACTACAAACATGGTAGGGCCAAGCTCCACACCAAGTAAGTCCAAGGGAAGCAACTAGTTGTTAGTTTAGAGGAGTCAAATACTGATCGGTCTTCAGGTTTGAATGATGCTCTTGTTAAACCTAAAGGGGTCCACCGACATACTCAGACCCGCAAGAAACCGATCGCCCCTGTCGTTTACAGTCTGTTGGCCAGGGAGATTGAGGTGAATGATGAACACTCTGCCATCATTAAATCCCGGTCTTCGAATTTCAGTTCGGAGAAAACTGCCTTTGCTTACATGGCGGGAACTCCCGAGGAGATAGCCAAGCGATTTGAAGAAAGAGACGAGTCTAAAGGGAACAATTAGGTATGATAGAACTCAGCAAGATCTATTGACACCCTTAAACAGATGCTATCAAAACTGCTTAAGGACAAAAACAAACCAAAGGCTCAAAATTCTTTCAAAAAGTCTAATGGCAAACGAAAGGAGGGGGAGAGCTCATCTTCTGAAAATACCGAGAATGACGAGCATGTTGGCCCAAAAGGTTACACTCTCCATTTGTTTAGAGTTTTGATGATAACAAAACAAATAAGAGCTATTTGGTACTAATTAGTTTGTTTAAGATAAGTTTCAGGTTAGTACCATATTTGGAGGCCATTGCTTAGCTATTGCAAGAACTTTTAGGTTCATGAAGTAAAGAATACGTTTTGCACAACAAGGAAGGAACATAGAAGAGAAGGCTCTAGCAAGGCATTGCATGGCTCAAGACTTCAAGAGTGCTCAAGATAATTCATTAGATTTGTTTCTACTTTAATAGTTTTGTTAAAGAATAGTGAATAGGTTTGAAGCTCTATCACACATGTTTTTGCACACATCTTATTTCCAAAAATATTTCCTATAATATGTACAAAATATTTTTGTATACAATCTTCTGCCTACAAACTCATTTTTATGTTTTATATATATCTCTATTCAAAACTACTTTGTTTTATTCTAAATTCCCCTAAAAATCTGTTTATATTTTGACTTTTGACCTGAGCCGGTCGACCGACCGGCCGACCGACCCTGTGTAAGGTCAAGTCGGTCGATCGTCCCAGTCGACCGAGGTTCTGGCAGCAGGTGCGTATCCGTGTGCACGTTTCACGGTCGACCGGTGCGGTCGACCGAAACCTGCCTGACTGTAAGTCGTTTGCTCTCTGTATTTTTCGGTCGACCGAGCGGTCGACCGAGAGCCGGCAACGGCTCTTATTTTTGTACTTCGGTCGACCGACCGGTCGACCGAGAGAGCCGTTTGAACAGTAACGACTAGTTTTCTGAGCTGTTTTATTTTTGTCTTTTTCTTTCTAAAAAGGCTTAATGATATTTACTGATCCTAATACTTCCTAATTAGCCTTAAGTGAGTTTTATCTTTAAACCCTAGCCCTCTACTATAAATAGGGGTGTTTAGGGAGAGGTTGATTACTAGAAAAATTTGCAAAAGTTTCAAAAGTTTAAGGCATTCAAAAGAGCTTTGTTTCTTGGTTTTTGTGCTGAATATTTCTCTCATTTTCTGAAGTGTTTTTCAAAGACTCTCTGATTTCTTTTTCTTTTCCACTTACACACAAGAGCTTCAATCCTCTCATTATTCTACAAGGATTTTTGTAAGGGAAGAGAACTTTTCAAAAGAGAGTTTGTGGTCTTTTGATCACCAAGAGAGAACTTGTACTTGAGATTGTGGAGTTGGGTACTCCGGTGTATTTGTAACATCTTTGTGAAGTTATAGTGGTTAGAAATCCTTCTGGGGAAGGCGGGGACGTAGAGCTGGGTGCTCGAACCTCGAAAAAATTCTCGGTGTTTGTGTTTGGTTTACTTGCTCTTGCTTCTTGCTTTACTTTCATTGCTCTTATTACTTGCTCTCTATTTTCATTGCAATATTCACTTGTGTTCATTCATCTTGTCAATCAAAGTCCCATACAACAAGATTGCATTGTGCACCTCCAACTCATATCCAGAGGAATCACGAGGAAGGAGTTCAGAGCCCTTCACGGGGAATCCGGCTTCTAGTCTTGTTTTGGGAGATTGTTGCATCATATTTTTTATTTGTGCATTGATTAGCATTATCACCTATTCATCCCCCTCTAGGTGATTTTTAATTGGTATCAGAGCTTGGACTCTAGGTTTGGCTTAACATCCTTAGAGAGATCCTTAAAATTTGCTAATCAACATTTGCATTCATCCATTCATTCACTAGTAAACATGGCCGATAACATCAAAACCCCTCCTAAATTTGATGGACTCAATTTCCCTATTTAGAAGGTTAGGATGACTATTTTCTTACAATCTTTAGGTAGCCTAGTTGCTAAATCATTGACCAAACCTTATGTTGCACCCGATAGTGATGAAAGCACATGGACCGAATTTACCTTTAGAGAATATGAGGCTAACTCCAAGGCCCAAAATTCCCTCCTAACCGCCTTGAATGAGGATGACCTTACACGGGTAATTCATTGCCAATCTGCCTATGAGATTTGGCAACACTTGTTGGTCACACACGAGGGGACATCATAAGTCAAGAGAGCTAAGATAGATCTCTTGAGGTCCCAATATGAATCTTTTAAAATGATTGATGATGAATCTATTGATTGCATGATTACAAGGTTTACTAAAATCACCAATGCTCTTTTCTCTTTAGGTGATGATATCTCCAATAACCAAAAGGTGCGAAAAGTGATTCGGGCTCTTCCATCTTCATGGGAGATAAAAGCCACCACCTTGAAAGAGTTGAATGACAAGGACGAAATGGACCTCATTAGTCTCATCGGCAACTTGAAGACTCATGAGATGGAAAAGAAGGCAAGAGAAGATGCCGCTCCTCAAAAGAAGAAATCCATTGCTTTTAAGTCTTCATCCACTCTTGATGACGATGAAGAAGATGAAGAAGAAGATGAGGAGCTCTCCCTTCTTGTGCGAAACGTGAAGAGAATGTACCAGAAGAACAAGCTCAACTTTAGAAGGAAGTTTGAAGGAAAAGAGGAGAGAAGAATCATTTTCTATAATTGCCGAAAGCCCGGACACATCATGGCGGATTGCCCAGATTTCAAGAAGAAGATGACTTCCTCCTTCAAGCCAAAGAAGCCGGTTGAAAAGAAAGCCTACAATGCCACATGGGATTCGGAAAGCGAATCCGAAGACGAGGTGGACACGGCGAACATGTGTTTCATGGCAAACACACCAAAGGTAACCCCACGACCTCTTGATGAAGATGATGAATTAAGCAAAGAAGTTATTGTACATGCTTTTGTTGAACTCTCCGAAACCTATGATAATAAAAAGATTGAATGTTCTAAATTGGAAAAGGAAGTTGCTTTTCTTAAAATCAACTTGCTATTGTTTCTAGAGAAAAAGATGAAATTTCTTCCAATCTCATTTCTACTCAAAATGAATTTAGTGCTTACAAAGTTGCATGTAAAGCAAAATTTCCTAAGATTGATGAAAAAGAAATTTCTTCTTTAAAAACTAGAATTGTTGATTTTGAAAAAATTTTGAAGGATTGTGCTTTTAACACTAAGAAACTTGAAGAAATATTTTCTAAAAGCACATTTCTCATGCTAAAAATTCTCATGTTAAGATTCCTCATGCTCACACTTCACATAACACTCATGTTAAATCCACACATGCTCACAAGTCTCACACTCACTATGCTTTTAGATATGGTAGAGTGTATAGATGTACTTATTGTGGTAAAATGGACATTTGGCTAAGTTTTGTTATGACCAAGTAAATAGATCAAATAATCTTGTTTGGGTTCATGGCACTAACTCTTTAGGACCCAAGAAAATGTGGGTACCAAAATCAAGTCCTAAATTATTTGATGTAGGTACACACCAAGACTCCAAGACGTAAGGAGCGGTGGTACCTTGATAGTGGTTGTTCAAGACACATGACATGGGACATCAATAACTTTACAACCCTATCAAGGTACATGGAAGGTGGCACCGTCACTTTCGGGGATGACTCCAAGGGCACTATCATCGGTATAGGTAACATTCAAATTGGTGCATCTCTTATTATAGAAAATGTAGCTCTTGTTGATGGTTTGAAGCATAACTTGCTTAGTATTAGTCAACTTTGTGACCGTGGACTTAAAGTTATTTTTGATGATTCTTCTTGCAAGATTTTTGATGTTAAATCAAATGATTGTATTCTCACCAGTTTTCGTGACAATAATGTTTATATCATTGACATGCTTAATTTAGATTGTTCTACTAAATGCTTGAATGCTTTTGATAAAAATTCTTGGCTTTGGCATAGAAGATTAGGACATGCATCTTTTGACCATCTTTCTAGGATTAATTCTAAGGAATTGGTGAAGGGTATACCTTGTTTGAAGTTTGAGAAAGACCGCATTTGTGGTGCGTGCCAACTTGGGAAACAAACCAAGTCTTCCTTCAAACCAATCAAGGATATCATGTCAACTAGGCCATTAGAATTAATTCATATGGATCTTTTTGGACCAACTAAAACTAAGAGTTTAAATGGTAGTAGATTCGCATTTGTTTTAGTTGATGATTTTTCCCGTTTCACTTGGGTTTCTTTTTGGAACACAAAGATCAAACTTTTTCTCATTTCAAAGTTTTTTGAAAAAGGGTTGAAAAAGAAAAAGGTTTTTCGATTTTGAAAATAAGGAGTGATAGAGGTGGTGAGTTTGTTAACCAACTCTTCATGACTTATTGTGATGAAAAGGGAATCAAGCATGAAATGTCATGTCCTTGAACTCCACAACAAAATGGAGTTATAGAAAGGAAAAATAGAACACTTCAAGAGATGGCTAGGACCATGATTAGTGAATATGACCTCCCTCAATATTTATGGGTCGAGGCCGTAAACACCGCATGCTATATTTCAAATCGTATTTATTTGTGTAAGAATTCTTCCAAAACATCTTTTGAAATGTATCATTCTAGAAAATCAAATGTTGCATATTTTAAAGTTTTTGGATGCAAGTGTTTTGTTTTGAATACTAAAGATAACTTGGGTAAATTTGATGCTAAGGCTTATGAAGCAATCTTTGTGGATATTCTACTACTAACAAAGCTTATAGAGTATTCAATAGATCTTCACATACCATTGAAGAATCCATGCATGTTAAATTTGAAGAATCTAATGTGGTTCTTGAGAATGTTGTAGAGATTGACCCATTAGGTGAAGACATGGAGAGACTATCCTTGAAGGACTCACCCGCTCAAGAAGAAAACAAGAATCAATTGGTGATATTCAAGAGGATAAATAGGAAAGCTCTCAACCCCTTCCTAAAGATTGGAGATACGCTACAAATCACCCCAAGAAACTAATCTTAGGTGATGTCTCTAAAGGGGTAACAACTCGCTCCAAGCTCCATGACTTATGTGGTAACTTTGCTTTCATTTCTCATTTTGAACCCAAAAGCATCCTCGAAGCTGAGGCGGACTCATATTGGTTGCTAGCCATGCAAGAGGAACTCAATCAATTTGAGCGCAACCAAGTTTGGCACCTTGTTCCTAGGTGATTTGTCACATACATTGCATTCATGTTGTCACTTTACCACACTTGTTTGCTAATAAATGATATTAATAAGTGTCTTTTTTCTTTGCTAAATGTAGGCCCAAATGCTCAAAGGAATAAAAGGAGAACAAGCCCAAAAGCCCACTTTATTCTGAATTAATTCAGAATAAATTCGAAGTGAAGAGGTCTAGGCTATATCTTGGCATATCAAGGGGTTGAGAAAAACTCTCCTTGAATCGAGGAATCGAAGCCAGAAAATCAAAAGCCGATTCAGTCAGTGGTTGAAGCAGCAACAAGAAAACCAGCAGGAGATGCGAGCCCCACTTCAAAAAGGGGCCTCCTCCCCTTTTGTGTGGCCACGTGGCCACACCAGGGCCGCGGAAACGCGGCCCAAACCACGTTTCCGCGGCCAACTGAATTTAGTTGGGGGAGCGTTTGCTCCCCCAACGTTCCCGGGATCCTGATTCTTTGGTTTTTGGCTATAAATACCTCTTTCAGCAGAGAAAAAGGCAGCGAAGACTAGGATTAAATTTTGCATTTATTTTCTTAGGATCTAGGTTCATTGTTAGCTAGAAAGAAAGTTGTAATCTTGCTTTTTAAAGTTGTAGTCCAGTTTCAAAAACTTGTGAGAGAGAGAACTGAGAGCTTGTACTTGAAGGTTGAAGTGACAACAATACAAAAGTCGGGCCGATTTCTCTTTCACTTACAGTACGGTATGCTTTATATTATGTCGTTGTTTTCTTCGCTTTCCATGAGTAACTAAACACTTTTTCTGGGCTAGCTATCGACTCTCTTTTATTTTCTTCTCTTCTGCTTTTAAAAGAAAAAGTCCCGATGACTCATATGCATGCCTCCCTTAAAAGCCTTTCTTTTTGAAAGTGTTCTTGAAGGCACATGAGGATGGGTATGGATAGTTGAATTCACCATTCTTTCTTGAACTTCTTGTGGATCGTTTTTAATTCATTCTTGCTTCTTCGCGCTTTATGTTTTAATATCCGATTCCAACTCTTTCTTGAAGAAAAAGGACTCAAACCTTCTGCATCTTATGTGCTTTACTTAAACCTTTCTAAAGAAAAAGCAACTTTAAGTTTTACAAATGATAACTTGAGGGACTTAATACTTTAAGAGAAGAATGACAATTGAGTAGGAAGATAGTAAGCCCAGATTTGATTTCATATTATAAACCAACATCACAACTCTTCAAGCTTTTTTACAAATCACCTTCTCCAAACCCTTTTCTGAAAGTTGAAATTTCTCTTTTTCATCTCTTTTCCTTACATTCTCTTTTTCCTAAAAAACGAACACAAATTCCTTGTTTTTAAAATGACTCATCGAAAAGCTTCCATCGCATCCCTCCTTGTGGACACGACCCGTTAGCCACAAGCTACACGGTACATTCTTAAACTCATTGGTTGTTTCTTTATTTTAGCAAACAATTTTTGGCGCCGTTGCCGGGGAGGGAACGGTGTAGTTGTTTTAACAACTTTTGTGTGTTTGTTTCAGGGACTCGAAGATCAAGATCTAGCATTCAAGCTTTGCCAAGAAGACTTGAAAATTCTGTGCCCCTACTCTCGAAAGTAGGAAACAGAATTTCAAGAAATTGCTTTGCAAATCTGAAATTTTTTTGGGACTACTAAAAACTTTGTTTTGCAGGACATATTGCTCGCAAAAACATTAGTTTTTATATGTCATATTTGTGCTAGTGTTTCTATCCAACATCCCTGTTTTTAAAGTCAACAGTAAAATATTCGTTGAAAGTTAAAAATTGATTAGACATTTGCATTCTAGGCATAAGTCTTTTCAATTCTTTTACTTTACTGTTGAAGAGAGCTGGAGACAAGGTATGTATGCATTGCTTATAGTTTAGGAAACATTCTTGGGTGATTTTGCTTTTGAATGCTACTTTCCTATATCTTGCACACTTGCACGAATCAATTCTAAGGGCAAAACCCAAATCAAGATAAGGTGGGTAAGTCATTACCCTTCCTTAGCCCACAAACCATCTCCAAGCACGCATAACCTAAGCCTAATTAAAATTTGATAGACGTTGGCCTTAGGGACATCTCGAACTCAATAGGAGATTATCTTAAAGAGGAAAAGTGTTGGAAATTGACTCCTGTAAAATCAGTGTCAAGGAAAGGGATTGAGGGCCGAAAGCCCGAAGATTGGTGGTTACTTAATTAAGGAACATCTTTTGACGGAAAACCTCCCACCAATCTTGCCCTGACCTGGCTGATTAGCTTGTGGTCAAGGTCTACATTCTACCTCTTGTGGACAATCAACCAGTTAGGAGTTGTCTAGGTCAAGGATACCTTAGACTAGGCTTGGTTGATTTTTATTGTTGACTGCTATTTGAACTTGTTGTGATTGTGATTGTGTTTGTGTATGCAAGTGTGGTCGAGAGACCCCAATTCATCTAGGTTGACTAGGAACACATAACCACCTAAGTTTGAACCAAGACTAGATCCGGTAATGGCTCAATCCACATCACTGCAGGATAGGTTCTACCCCATTAGGACCTCACTTCCATCGTGCATTTCACTTCCATCGGTTGGTGAATACAATTTCGAGCTCAAGCCTCAATCCATCAACACACTCCCCAAATTTCATGGTCTAGAGTCCGAAGATGCCTACTTCTTCATAAGAGAATTTGAGAAAGTATGTCTTATGATGAAAATCCCACACCTTGTAGACGATGCTATTAGGTTGAGATTTATCCCGTTTGCACTTAAGGACCTAGCGAAAAAGTGGCTCTATAGCTTAGCAGCCGGTTCCATCACATCTTAGGATGGTTTCATCAAGGTCTTCTTGAAGAAATTCTATCCTATCCATAAAACCGCTCTCATTAGGAAGACGATCATGCAATTTAAGCAAGAACCTAGTGAACCGTTCTGGAGGTACTTTGAACGCTTTAAGGACCTCCTTGTCCAATGTCCACATCATGGAATAGAGAAATGGAGACAATGCCAAATTCTCTATAACGGTTTAGACTACTCTACCAAAACCCTCTTAGAAAGTATGTGCAAAGGGGGTTTCTTGCAGAAAGATGAAGATGAGGGATGGGATTTGTATGAAAATTTAGCTGAGAAAACCATCCAATGGGAATCTGCGAGTGAGACCCATAAGAATCCTAACTCCATCTCTTTGAAAGGAGGTCTCCACTCCATAGAATCGTCCATCGCTAATGAGGCTAAGTTAGCTAATTTAGCTAGAAGACTGGAAGCTCTAGAGACGAAAGAACCAAGTCCAGTCAATCAAGTCAGCCCGAACCAATTTCCACCCCTGGGCTGCACTTACTGTCAAGCCATGAACCATGTATTCGAGGAATGCCCAGTGTTTCAGGCTCAGCAATCCTATCACGAACCAATGAATGCGGCTTTTTCAAGGCCGAACAACAATCCTTACGTACCAACGTACAATCCCGGCTGGAGAAATCACCCTAATTTCTCATGGAGCCAGAACAACAATGACCATTCACGATTCAATCATGCTAACCACTTCCATCATGGTAACAATTCTTTCAATCATCAACCCAACTTCTCCAATTTCCATAATAATTCTCCCAACCATCCACCAAGCTTTCCAAATTATCAACAGAACTTTCCTAACCAAGCTCCACAATCCTCCTTCCAGAATCCTCAATTGGAAAGAAGAATGACTGACTTTGAGAGAAACATGGAGAGATATATGAAAAACCAAGACTCTCTCATGCAAACCATTCAGAGGCTAGAAGTTCAAATGAGTCAACTGGCCAACCCACAAAATGAGAGACAAAAGGGTACCCTGCCTAGTCAGCCAATCACCAATCCGAGGAATTCCCAACAAGCTCATCTGGCTGAGGATCCTTCATTCAATTAATGTAATGCTGTGCATACATTGAGGTCAGGAAAGAAATTTGATAACCAAGTGTCAACACCGACCAATCCGATTCAGCACAACCACAATCAAACTTCCACCTCATCCAATCCAATTTCTTCCAATTCGGACGAGTCTGAAAAAGACAAGTCAGCCAGCCAGGTGCACCAGCCTATAGTACCATTTCCGAATAAGCTGAAAAACAATAAGCAAAACCCGCACATGGATAAGATAATCGAGATGTTTAACCAAGTGAAAATAAATGTGCCACTCCTTGATGCCATCCAACAAGTTCCTTCCTATGCTAAGTTTCTTAAGGACATGTGCACCAAGAAGAGAAAGACTAATGTTCCTAAGAAAGTCTTCCTAGCCACTAATATTAGTGAGCTATTTTCGGGTCCTATCCCTGTCAAGTACAAAGATCCAGGTAGCCCTACCATTGCCTGCACAATAGGACAAGCCGAGATTAGTCGGGCACTTCTTGACTTGGGAGCAAGTATCAACTTGCTCCCATTCTCTGTTTATCAACAACTCGGGTTGGGTGACCTTAGTCCAACTCGAGTCACCATCCAACTGGCTGACCGTTCTGTTAAAGTTCCAAAAGGGGAAATTAACGATGTCCTGATTCGGGTAGGAGAGTTCATATACCCTGTCGATTTCATAGTTTTGGAGACACAACCTGTGTCCAACTCCAATCGTAGGGCTCAAACTCCGGTCATCCTAGGTCGACCATTCCTTGCCACTGCTAATGCCATCATCAATTGCAGGAATGGGTCTATGAGGTTAACCATTGGAGACATGACTAGAGAAGTCAATGTCTTCCATCTAGGAAAACAACCCCGTGACATCGAGGACCAAACTTTTGAAGTAAACCAAATTGAGAACTTGACAAGTGAACACGGGGAAGAATTGGAATCAGAAATGGAGATTGACTTCGAGTTAGAGTCTGATGACTTTAATCTCGATCAGGTGGTAGATTTGCCGTGAATTGGGCTTCAAACCCAATTTCACCTACAATGGAGCCAACAGATTTGACTAGTCCCTCTAGTGAGCCTGCCTCTTCCTTAGAATTGAAAGCCCTTCCTGCGCATCTCAAGTACGCCTATCTAGGCGAATAAAGACATTTCCCGTCATCATTGCCTCTCACTTAAATGACGGGGAAGAAAAATATTTGAAAGATATTCTAAGAAAACATAAGGAAGCCATTGGGTGGACTATGACTGATATTAAGGGATTGAGTCCAACTATCGTTCAACACCGCATCCATCTCAATGAAGACGCCACACCCAAGAGAGACCCGCAGCGTAGGTTAAACCCTATAATGCAAGAGGCTGTTCATGCTGAAATCATAAAACTCTTAGACAATGGGATAATTTATCCCATTTCGGATAGCCAATGGGTCAGTCCTGTCCATGCGGTCCCAAAGAAATCTGGTTTCACCGTAATGGAAAACGAGAACAAAGAGTTGGTTCAAACTCGACTTCCCACGAAGATTCGAGTTTGCATTGACTATAGGAAACTGAATGCTGCAACTCGTAAGGACCATTTTCCACTTCCCTTCATTGATCAGATGCTTGAACGTTTAGCGGGTCACGAGTACTACTGCTTCTTGGACGGTTACTCGGGCTATAACCAGATCCCTATCGCTCCTGAGGACCAAGAAAAGACCACGTTTACCTATCCATTTGGGACATTTGCTTATCGTCGAATGCCATTCGGCTTATGCAATGCCCCTGCAATGTTTCAACGTTGCATGTTGAGTCTTTTCTCTGACATGGTAGAGCGCTTCTTAGAAATCTTCATGGATGATTTCTCCATCTACGGAGATTCATTCACTCAATGTCTCCACCATCTTGAACTCGTCCTCTAACGTTGTGCTGAAAAATATTTGACACTAAACTGGGAGAAATGCCACTTCATGGTGAAACATGAAATTGTCTTGGGTCATGAAATATCCAAGAAAGGAATAGAAGTGGATAGAGCCAAAATCGAGGTTATTGCTAAGCTTCTCATGCCCAAATGCGTTAAGGACATTAGATCCTTCCTAGGACACGCTGGTTTCTACCGTAGATTTATCAAGGATTTTAGCAAAATTGCTAGGCCCTTGACTAATCTGTTAGCTAAGGATGTGTCCTTCACTTTCGATGCTGACTGCATCACTTCTTGGGAGAAGCTTAAGAGAGAGCTGATTTCTGCACCAATCATATCTGCACCGGATTGGTCTAAGCCATTTGAGATTATGTGCGATGCTTCTGATTTTGCTATAGGCGCTATCCTAGGACAACGTATTGATAATAAGCAGCATGTGATCTACTACTCTAGTAGGAGTTTCAATGACGCTTAACTGAACTACACTACGACCGAGAAGGAATTCTTGACAGTAGTGTTTGCCTTAGAGAAGTTTCATCCCTACCTACTAGGGTCCAAAACTACCATCTTCACCGATCATTCTGCACTTAGGTATCTCATGATGAAGAAGGATGCCAAGGCTCGACTCATTCGTTGGATCCTCCTTCTTCAAGAATTTGATCTCGAAATTCGAGACAAGAAAGGTGTAGAAAATGTCGTTGCTGACCATCTCTCACGGATTCCCAATTCTCCATGCAACGAATTACCCATCAATGAGGATTTTCCTGATGAACATCTCTTAGCTATCTCTAGGGAACCTTGGTTTGCTGATATAGTAAATTACTTAGTCACAAACCAAACTCCATCTCATTGGTCCAAAAATGATGTTTACCGGTTCTTATCCCAAGTCCGGTATTTCTTTTGGGAGGAACCGTATCTTTTCAAGTACTGTTCCGACCAAATTATTAGGAGATGCATTCCTGATGAGGAGGTTAGGAGTGTTCTGTCCTTTTGTCACGAACTTGCATGCGGTGGACACTTTGGTCCCCGCAAGACTGCTGAAAAGGTGCTACAAAGCGGGTTTTATTGGCCCACTCTGTTCAAGGATGCCTATGAATATTGCAAGACGTGCCCTAGATGCCAAATGGTAGGTAGGATCTCACATTGAAATATGATGCCCCTCAACCCAATTCTAGAAATAGAACTCTTTGATGTTTGGGGCATCGACTTTATGGTCCATTTCCTAACTCATTTGGGAACCAATACATATTGGTTGCTGTGGACTACGTGTCCAAGTGGGTAGAAGCCATTCCTTGTAAAACTAATGATAACAAAGTTGTCATAATGTTTTTGAGAGAGAACATTTTTTCTCGCTTCGGAACCCCTCATGCTATCATCAGTGATAATGGCACCCACTTTTGCAATAGATCTTTTGAAGCCCTTATGCGAAAGTATGCCATAACTCACAAGTTGTCCACACCATATCATCCTCAAACCAGTGGGCAAGTTGAGGTTTCAAATAGACAAGTCAAACTTATATTGGAGAAAACTGTGAACCAAAATCGGAAAGATTGGTCCTTAAAACTTGTAGATGCTCTATGGGCCTACATGACCGCTTTCAAGACGATTTTAGGAATGTCTCCCTATAGGTTAGTCTATGGCAAACCTTGTCACTTGCTCGTTGAGTTAGAGCACCGAGCCTTATGGGCAATCAAGCAGTTGAATTTCGATTTGACTAAGGCCGGTGACCTTCGGAAATTACAAATTTTCAAATTGGAGGAATTGAGAAATGAGGCCTATGAAAATGCTAGGATCACTAAAGATAGAGTGAAGATTTTCCATGACAAGCACATCATAAGAAAAACCTTTGTCCTTGGTCAAAAAGTCTTACTCTACAATTCTAGGCTTCATCTTTTTCCAGGAAAATTGAAATCACGATGGATTGGGCCATTCGTTGTAAAGACCGTGTTTCCACACGGTGCAGTTGAGATCAGTGACCCCAAGAATAGAAATGACTTTAAGGTAAATGGTCAACGCCTTAAACCTTTCTTGGAATCGGTGCCGGTAGATGAAACGGTAATGGGTCTTTTTGACCCAGTGTATCGGTAACTTTCCTCCTTTCCATTTTATTTCATGCACTTATACATTTCTTTCATTCATTGGGGACAATGCATGAGATAAGTGTGGGGGAGGGTTCTAACAGGACTGATAATAAAAAAAAATGAAAAGGGTAGACAATATTTTGATATATTTTTTGTAAGAATTTAAGTCAATTTTAAGGAATAGGAGAATCATAATTAGGATTTCTTACACTTGGTCGAAATAAAATAACTTGTTTGATTTTTAGAGTCAGGAAGAAATTTGGGAAAGTAATTTAGTCTTGATATTTACCTTAATGACATATGCACACAAAATACACTTACACACTTAGGGTTTGAAAACAGAGACTCTTGTGCCTCATAAAAAAAAGTCTAATTATTGAGTAGCTGGGTGCTTTGGCCTAAGCAAGCCTTAGTATTTATACAAAAGATAATTAGACAAGTTTGAAAAAAAAAGTATTCCCTGATTAAGCTGGGTATTTATGCCTCATGAAGCATAAGTATTCACGCCTAAAAGGGGTACCTCGTATAAATAATGTGTATCCTCTGATTAAGCTGGGTATTTATGCCTCATGAAGCATAAGTATTCACGCCTAAAAGGGTTACATAGTATAAATAAAAACCTTAGTTTCGTGGCCTTATTTGCTCGGGTGTTTAGGTCCTTAGGGGTGTTTTCTCACCTGGTGCCCTAAAACCGTCTGGTTTGGGTGTCACCGACTGAAAGCTCGTTACATGGGCAGATTAGAAAGCCTAATGAAATTGAGGAATAAAAGTTCACAAAAAAAAAAAAAAAAATATGAAGCATAGGAGTTAATGTTGAAGAACCCTTAGTAAACTTCACAGTCACGATGGTGCATACGAATCAGGGTAAATTAATAGACTAGATGAGAAGTACAATTTGACTCCTTACTTTAATTGATGACATGTTTTTGAATGGAGACTAAGTTTAGGAATGAAAAATTTGATATTCCTATAACTTATAGATTACTTAAGATCTCACAAATATACTTCAAATATTTTCTCCTTCAAAAATATAAAAAAAAAATGCTTTTCGAAAATACTAACATTTTCTCTTCCTTTTTAGATTTTGTGGGTGTAATCCGCTGAAAACCCTCACGAGACAAAACTCGTCCTCTAGGGGTGACCTAGAGGTTTAACGGCTTGTTGCACATGCTCAGTGCAATCGAGTGACCTGCGAAAGTGGTCTAATAATTGATTCGAGTTAGTCTAATGATTTTTGCTCGAGGGCGAGCAAAAGATAAGTGTGGGGGTGTGATTTGTCACATACATTGCATTCATGTTGTCACTTTACCACACTTGTTTGCTAATAAATGATATTAATAAGTGTCTTTTTTCTTTGCTAAATGTAGGCCCAAATGCTCAAAGGAATAAAAGGAGAACAAGCCCAAAAGCCCACTTTATTTTGAATTAATTCAGAATAAATTCGAAGTGAAGAGGTCTAGGCTATATCTTGGCATATCAAGGGGTTGAGAAAAACTCTCCTTGAATCAAGGAATCGAAGCCAGAAAATCAAAAGCCGATTCAGTCAGTGGTTGAAGCAGCAATAAGAAAACCAGCAGGAGATGCGAGCCCCACTTCAAAAAAGGGGCCTCCTCCCCTTTGGTGTGGCCACGTGGCCATACCAGGGCCGGGGAAACGCGGCCCAAGCCGCGTTTTCGCGGCCAACTGAATTCAGTTGGGGGAGCGTTTGCTCCCCCAACGTTCCCGGGATCCTGATTCTTTGGTTTTTGGCTATAAATACCTCTTTTAGCAGAGAAAAAGGCAGCGAAGACTAGGATTAAATTTTGCATTTATTTTCTTAGGATCTAGGTTCATTGTTAGCTAGAAAGAAAGTTGTAATCTTGCTTTTTAAAGTTGTAGTCCAGTTTCAAAAACTTGTGAGAGAGAGAACTGAGAGCTTGTACTTGAAGGTTGAAGTGACAGCAATACAAAAGTCGGGCCGATTTCTCTTTTACTTGCAGTACGGTATGCTTTATATTATGTCATTATTTTCTTCGCTTTCCATGAGTAACTAAACACTTTTCTGGGCTAGCTATCGACTCTCTTTTGTTTTCTTCTCTTCTGCTTTTAAAAGAAAAAGTCCCGATGACTCATATGCATGCCTCCCTTAAAAGCCTTTCTTTTTGAAAGTGTTCTTGAAGGCACATGAGGATGGGTATGGATAGTTGAATTCACCATTCTTTCTTGAACTTCTTGTGGATCGTTTTTAATTCATTCTTGCTTCTTCGCGATTTATGTTTTAATATCCGATTCCAACTCTTTCTTGAAGAAAAAGGACTCAAACCTTCTGCATCTTATGTGCTTTACTTAAACCTTTCTAAAGAAAAAGCAACTTTAAGTTTTGCAAATGATAACTTGAGGGATTTAATACTTTAAGAGAAGAATGACAATTGAGTAGGAAGATAGTAAGCCCAGATTTGATTTCATATTATAAACCAACATCACAACTCTTCAAGCTTTTTTACAAATCACCTTCTCCAAACCCTTTTCTGAAAGTTGAAATTTCTCTTTTTCATCTCTTTTCCTTACATTCTCTTTTTCCTAAAAAATGAACACAAATTCCTTGTTTTTAAAACGACCCATCGAAAAGTTTCCATCGCATCCCTCCTTGTGGACACGACCCGTTAGCCACAAGCTACATGGTACATTCTTAAACTCATTGGTTGTTTCTTTATTTTAGCAAACACTAGGCCCCACGATAGACCAATAATTGGTACTAAGTGGATCTTTAGAAACAAGATGGATGAGTCCGGTAATGTCATTAGGAATAAAGCTAGGTTAGTGGCCCAAGGTTACACTCAAGTTGAAGGAATTGACTTTGAGGAGACCTTTGTACCCGTAGCACGGCTTGAAGCCATACGGATGACACTAGCTTTTGCATCTTTTAAAAATTTTAAACTTTTTCAAATGGATGTGAAAAGTGCATTTTTGAATGGTTTTATAAATGAAGAAGTTTATGTTGAACAACCTCCCGGTTTTGTTGATCATGTTCATTCTAGTTTTGTTTTTAAACTTGATAAAGCTTTGTATGGATTGAAACAAGCTCCAAGAGCTTGGTATGAAAGGCTTTCTAATTTTCTCATTTCAAATGATTTTGTTAAAGGCAAAGTAGACACAACTCTTTTTACTGAGCATGTTGATAATGACATTTTAATTGTGCAAATTTATGTTGATGATATAATTTTTGGATCTTCTAATGAGTTTTTATGCAAGGAGTTTGAAAAGGTTATGCAATGTGAGTTTGAAATGTCTTCCATGGGTGAATTGAATTTCTTTCTTGGACTCCAAATCAAGCAATTGCAAGATGGGAACTTCATATGTCAAGCCAAGTACGCAAAGGAACTCGTAAAGAAGTTTGGACTTGAAGACTCTAAAGTTTGCAACACTCCCATGGTAACTACAACCAAGCTTGATAAGGATGACCAAGGTAAAAATGTTGATATTAAATTGTATAGAAGCATGATAGGTAGTCTTTTGTATTTGACGGCAAGTAGGCCGGACATAATGTTTAGTGTGTGTCTTTGTGCTAGATTTCAATCGTGTCCCAAAGAGTCCCATCTTATTGCGGTAAAACGCATTATTCGTTATATTAAGGGCACAATTGGAATGGGTCTTTGGTATCCGAAAATCGGAGATTTCTCAATGACGAGTTATTCAGATGCCGACTATGCGGGTTGTAGAGTAGATAGAAAGAGTACTAGTGGGACAGTCAATTTCTTGGTAATTGTCTTGTTTCATGGTCCTCTAGGAAACAAAATTCCATAGCTCTCTCAACCGCCGAGGCGGAGTATGTTGCCGCGGGGGCTTGTTGTGCACAAGTCCTTTGGATGAAACATACTCTCCTTGATTATGATTTGCATTATATCCATATAAAAATATTTTGTGATAATACTAGTACTATACATATGACTAAGAATGCAAATCAACATAGTAAGACCAAGCACATTGAGATTAGATATCACTTTCTTAGAGATCATTTTGAGAAAGGAGATATAGATATTGATTATGTTTCTACGGATTTGCAACTTGCCGATATTTTCACTAAACCACTTGATTTTGCTAGATTTTCTTTCATATGTGGTGAACTTAATGTTTGTGTTATTGAATAACAATGTTTTCTTGACCCTTTTTGATGTATGACAAAAAGGGGGAGAATGAGTTTATATATGTTTTTAGTTTTTGATGTGTTTTCATGAAATTCTTGTAATTTGAGTTTAAGTTTTTTTTTTTTGCAAGTATCTCATGGTGTTTATGGCTTTTGGTTTCATGATGTTTACTTGCAAATTACAAATTACATTGTTTTTTCCTTGTTTTATATAGCATAATTTGAGGGGGAGCTTTCTCCTCCCCTATACTTTTATTCATAGCCTATTTGTTTTGTCATCATCAAAAAGGGGGAGATTGTTGGCCAAAAGGTTACACTCTCCATTTGTTTAGAGTTTTGATGATAACAAAACAAATAAGAGCTATTTGGTACTAATTAGTTTGTTTAAGACAAGTTTCAGGTTAGTACCATATTTGGAGGCCATTGCTTAGCTATTGCAAGAACTTCTAGGTTCATGAAGTAAAGAAGGCGTTTTGCACAACAAGGAAGGAACATAGAAGAGAAGGCTCTAGCAAGGCATTGCATGGCTCAAGACTTCAAGAGTGCTCAAGATAATTCATTAGATTTGTTTCTACTTTTATAGTTTTGTTAAAGAATAGTGAATAGGTTTGAAGCTCTATCACACATGTTTTTGCACACATCTTATTTCCAAAAATATTTCCTATAATATGTACAAAATATTTTTGTATACAATCTTCTGCCTACAAACTCATTTTTATGTTTTATATATATCTCTATTCAAAACTACTTTGTTTTATTCTAAATTCCCCTCAAAAATCTGTTTATGTTTTGACTTTTGACCTGAGCCGGTCGACCGACCGGCCGACCGACCCTGTGTCAGGTCAAGTCGGTCGACCGTCCCAGTCGACCGAGGTTCTGCCAGCAGGTGCGTATCCATGTGCACGTTTCACGGTTGACCGGGCGGTCGACCAAAACCTGCCTGACTGTAAGTCGTTTGCTCTCTGTATTTTTCGGTCGACCGAGCGGTCGACCGAGAGCTGGCAACGGCTCTTATTTTTGTACTTCGGTCGACCGACCGGTCGACCGAGAGAGCCGTTTGAACAGTGACGGCTAGTTTTCTGAGCTGTTTTATTTTTGTCTTTTTCTTTCTAAAAAGGCTTAAATGATATTTACTGATCCTAATACTTCCTAATTAGCCTTAAGTGAGTTTTATCTTTAAACCCTAGCCCTCTACTATAAATAGGGGTGTTTAGGGAGAGGTTGATTACTAGAAAAATTTGCAAAAGTTTCAAAAGTTTAAGGCATTCAAAAGAGCTTTGTTTCTTGGTTTTTGTGCTGAATATTTCTCTCATTTTCTGAAGTGTTTTTCAAAGACTCTCTGATTTCTTTTTCTTTTCCACTTACACACAAGAGCTTCAATCCTCTCATTGTTTTACAAGGATTTTTGTAAGGGAAGAGAACTTTTCAAAAGAGAGTTTGTGGTCTTTTGATCACCAAGAGAGAACTTGTACTTGAGATTGTGGAGTTGGGTACTCCGGTGTATTTGTAACATATTTGTGAAGTTATAGTGGTTAGAAATCCTTCTGGGGAAGGCGGGGACGTAGAGCTGGGTGCTCGAACCTCAGAAAAATTCTCGGTGTTTGCGTTTGGTTTACTTGCTCTTGCTTCTTACTTTACTTTCATTGCTCTTATTACTTGCTCTCTATTTTCATTGCAATATTCACTTGTGTTCATTCATCTTGTCAATCAAAGTCCCATACAACAAGATTGCATTGTGCACCTCCAACTCATATCCAGAGGAATCACGAGGAAGGAGTTCAAAGCCCTTCACGGGGAATCCGGCTTCTAGTCTTGTTTTGGGAGATTGTTGCATCATATTTTTTATTTGTGCTTTGATTAGCATTATCACCTATTCACCCCCCTCTAGGTGATTTTCAGAGCATTCCAACTCTTAGCCACTCAAATCTTCATCTGAAGAGAAGGATAACTCAAAGAATGAGAGCAGCCATTCCAAGAGACTGAGCAAATTGGAGCAACGCCTCGAGGTTCTCGCCAACCGAGATGGTCTCCAATATGTGGGATAGTCCGACCTTACCTAACAGAGTGGGAGATGGCTCCCTACCCTCCCAAATTCAAGGCATGGACCCTTCATACTTTCGACAGTAAAGGGTTACCAAACCAACACATATACTACTTCAAATCTCAAAATTGGAATGTAGTATCGAACGATGTCATTATGGCTCATTTATTTATTGGCACTCTTAACGGAGTCACCTTTGAATGATTCATGAAACTTCATGCTGGCTCGATTAAGACATGAGCCAACCTAGAGAAGTTGTTTTTGGCTCGTTTTTTGAAGATGATACAGAAATCTCATTGCCAACTCTCCTTGTAGCCAAGCAGAAGAAAGGAGAGTCTATCAAAACTTTCATGGTGAGATTTCAGAGCATGGCACTCTGTTATCCTAGTGGCATAACAAGTCTACACTAGTTGAGGCATGCCGTCACAATCTGCAAACCTCCCTACTCGCTCAAATGAGAGTGGTAGAATGCCGCACTTGAAAGCAATTGCTATAAGGAGAATAGGCAGAAGAGATCGTCGCCCGGGTCAGGGATGAAAAAAGACAACAAACCGAAACCTGACAAGTCAATGCGACACGCACTAGAGTTATCTTCTTAGCCGAGAAGAAAAGATACTATGGCAATGAAAGTTAAATCACCTTCAAAGACCCAGTCAGTTAGATGAGGAATGGATCCGGCTAGGCACGTGCTAATAAGTCGTATTCCTTTAAGGATGAGCACGTGGTCTCTCTGTTCAAGTTACTCCAAAAGAGTAACATGCTCAAACTTTCAGAGATAAGACACCCTGAAGAGGTGGGAAAGACTGATGATCCCAACTACTATTGATATCATAGGATGCTGGGGCACCCTACCAAGAACTACTACATCTGTAAAGATATCCTCAGGCTCTGATCAATGCAGAGGTGTTATAGCTTTGTTCAGAGCAGAAGAAGGTGACCGGTAATATGACAACTATGTCACCTATTCAATTTGGACGAGATCTCCCATTAGCACCAACCAGAGTGGTTCTTATCCTGAAAGGGGAGTTAAGAGTGATCAATACTAATCCTTACAACCAGAGGGAGAAGGGTTTTAATTCCTGTCCCTACTCCTCAAGGAGAGACAGTATGGGTTCATCCTGACATTGTCAAAAGCCAGCAGTGAATGACTATCACAAGCAGGAAGTCCAAAGGCAAGACTAAAGCTTCCTCTAACAATATGGTGAGTATCTCTACAAGAAAAAATGAGAAAAATGTCGCCTCCCTTACTAGGTCGGGAGACGAGGAGTCCACCTTTGCTGCTGATGTGAATGCACCTCCTATATCAAAGACTCAATTCAGTAAGCAGTACCTAAAATAGTACGGTGAGCCAATAGTAAACTCCCCACAGCTAGCTGAGGAAGTAATCGAGCAGTCCACGAGGCCATTTGTGGAAAAGCATAAAGAGTTTCAATACGTCAAAGCTCTTCTGAAAAGCGGTGTGGGACCGTCAACTCACTTCAATTTTGATGTCTTGGCTCAACTAGCCAACATCCCTTCTCAAATCACTCTCTATGAACTCTTAAGGCTTTCCAAGTCTATGAGGGACACTCTAAGAGAAGCATTAGTGGATGCAGAGGTTTTCGTAACCTAGATTCCAGCTATATGTGAAGAGGATGACAACTATTGCCACCATACCTCAAAGCAGTTTCCCTGCATCACCTTCACCCCAGAAGATATGCAAGTTAAAGAAAAATATGATAGACCCCTGTATTATACAGGGTATATCAGATCATCTGAAGTGAGCCGTATTCAGGTTGATCCAGGATTCGCATTGAGCAACATGCCCCACAGGGTAATGCAGCATTTGGGGATCTCCACCCACTAGTTAAGCGCTATTCATACAACTATCTACGGCTTCAATGCCAATGGTACGCACCCGATGGAAAAAATCAAGTTTAGGTGTCAAATTGGGGACCTGAGATATGAGGTGACACATTATATCATTGATGCTGATACCTCGTACGCTGCTGGGACGACCTTGGATTCACTGCAATACCATTGTCCCATCCATTCTTCATCAAGTAATGAAATATTTTGGTGAAGATGAAAAAGTAAGAACGTTGATTGCCGAAAGGCATTCGTTCAAAGGAGTTGAGAATTATTTTACTGATTTCTTACTTTATCAAGATTCTCTTAAGGCTAATTAGAATCCACACCCAGAAGAACACGACTCTAGCAATGAAGTTGATACAGAGCTAGATGAAGAAGAATGTCTTTGGGAAATAAATCCTCTTGTAATGAGCATTGATAAGCTCGACTTCGATACCACCGCCAATATTGAAAGCGAGTGGTTCATCAATGAAGATTTAAATTTGGCTTACTTTTCTGCATTTGCTTCGGATTTCATACCGTCAGACACTAGCACTGACGTAGGCAGTGATCCTTGGTTAGCAGTGAATGCTTTAACATCATTACACGCACTAACAAAGTCATCCTTCCTGGTACGCGAAAAGATTGGAAGAGCACACAATGCCTTCTATGAAGTATCAGCCAGGCGGTCAAAAGCCAATTCCATTTGGGTGGATCGAAACAGAGTCTGTAGCTTGCGAAAGCTCAGGGAGTGACTTTGAGTCTCCACAATTCTTCCATTATGGACAAAAGTCAAGTCACATGCCAAAGAATCAGGCCTTAATTTCAGCAAAAGAAAACGAGCATTACTTCGTTCATTTGTACCGAAAGGTAAAGACCCACCCCAATTGCTACCACAAGACTCGAAGGGGACTTGGTTATGTATCTACGCCAGTTTCATCAGATCCTGAATCTGAAAAAGCGGTCTATCATGACAGCTCATCAACAACATCATCGTGGGACTCAAATGTCAGCGTCGGTGATATCTTCTAAAGTCTCTCAGTGATTATGGTATCAATTAGTCATTTGGAGAATGATGAAGAGATACATTTGACCTGAAGGATTAATCCAGTCAACTCTGATCCATAAATTAAACACTTAAATACTCTTTGGGATACGCGTTTTGAACAACGTGAACCACCTACTGAAGATAAAGTGACTCAGGTAAATCTTGAAGATGAAGCTAACCCCAAGCCCATCTTCATAAGTGAGAGCTTGTCACCTTCCGAGAAAGAATATCTAATACACTTATATGGGAGTATATAATTGTCTTCTCTTGGAATTATGAGGACATGCCCGGCCTCGATTCCCAGATTGCTATGCATCATCTCAATATCAACTCGGATGCCAAACCAGTCAAATAATAGCAATGACAGTTCTGTCCTAAGATCATGGGAGCAATCGAATCAAAGGTCAAAAAGCTCATAGACTCTGGTTTCGTCAGGAAAGAGCAACATCCAGATTGGGTGGCAAATATCGTTTTTGTTCCTAAAAAAATGGAAAGGTCCGGATTTGCATCGACTACCACGATCTGAATGCTGCTTGTCCTAAAGACGAATTCCCTCTCCCGATCATGGATGTTATGATCGATAATATGTGTGATTTTGAGAGCATATTTTTCATGGATGGTTTCTCAGGGTACAACCAAATAAAGATGTAACCTGAAAATGAAAAGCACACATCTTTTAGGATGCCTTTGGGAATATACTGCTACACAGTAATGCCCTTTGGCTTGAAGAACACTGGTGTAACATATCAACGTGCCATGAATGTGGTCTTTCATCAGCATATACGCAAGACCATAGAATGCTATGTCGATGATATCGTCGTGAAAAGTCGCGACAAAGGCGATCACGTCACAGACCTGAAAAGAGTGTTCGACATCATACGGGCTAACCAAGTCCTTCCTGGGGGTAGCCAGTGGCAAATTCCTTGAATTTTTCATTACATCCAAAGGAATTCACCTGGACGCGGAGAAGATCCGTGCCATCCAAGAGACGCAACCTTTGAGAAATCTCAAAGAACTCAGAGGTTTACAGGGACAACTGGCATACATCTAGAGATTTATATCAAATCTTTCAGGGCGCTACCAACTTTTCACTAAGTTAATGAAGAAGGGAGTCTCACTCATTTGGGACAATGCTTGCCAAGAAGCATTCGAGGAGATTAAAGAATATCTCACACACCCGCCCGTTCTAGTAGCTCCAGTATCAGGAAAACCTTTCCTGCTATATATTTGAGCGATGGATCATTCCTTGAGAGCTTTACTAGCCCAAAATAATGATCAAAACCAAGAACAAGTGATTTACTATTTAAGTAGAACAATGATTGGGGCTGAGCATCATTACAACCCAATCGAAAAGGAATGCTTAGCATTGGTCTTCACTGTCCATAATATGCGACACTATATCATGGGGAAACACATTCAAATCATCTCCAGAGTTAATCCTTTGCGATTGTTGAACTGCAAACTAACAAAATGGGCTATATTGCTATCGCAATATGAGATGCAATTCATGCCACAAAAGGCAGTCAAAGGGCAAGTTGTGGCAGATTTCTTGACCGATCATCTAGTTTCAAGAAATTCAAAATTTTATGACGATCTCCGAGATGAGGTTGCAGAAGTTAACATCATCAACACCTCCTCAGAAGAACAAGTGTGGCAATTGTTCTTTGACGGAGCATCAAGGACGAACCCTGAGGGAAATATCATCACAGGTGTGGGGGTAGTGCTTATCTCCCACATAACTATGTGATCCCTCGTGCATTCTTGTTAACTAAATCGTGTTCCAAGAATGTCTCAGAATACAACACTCTCTTGATCTAGATGCAACTTGTTGAAGAGATTGGAGTCAAAAATCTCGAAGCATACGGTGATTCAAAACTCATTATCAACTAGGTTCGCGAGGAGTACAAAGTCTAATATGAAGACTTGGTGCCCTATCATAACGCGACCATTATCATGACAAAGAAGATTGAAAACTTCTACATTGACTATGTAGCACGTCAGCAAAATGTGCATAAAAACGCACTGGTGTCCCTCGCCGCTTCATTGGCCCTTCTAGCCGGAGCCACGGAGAGAGTACTTGTCTACAGTCGCAACTTATACTGTTGCAAATTCGCCCTTGAAGATAGTAGACTCCAAGAAGAGACCTTCAAGTCAAAGAGGTTCTTGAGATTTCAACAAGTCTCGAACTTAAGGATTGGCGATTCCCTTACATCGACTTTGTCTTGTATGGCATATTACCTAACGATCCCAAAGAGACAGCTGCCATCAAAAGAAAAGCTCCTCGATTCTATTATAATGCGATCATGCAAACATTGTACCGCCAATCGTATGATAGAATTCTACTCCAATGCCTTTTACATAAAGAGGCACATGAGGCACTCAAAGAAACTCATGACGGTATATGCAGAGCTCACCAACTCGGACCCAAGCTTGGAGACCAGCTTAGAAGACTTGGTTATTATTGGCCAAAGATGATCCCTGACGCCATCGCCTTTGCTAAGCGATGCCATGCATGTCAGATTCACGATGACTTTGTCCGTCAAGCACCAGGACATCTTCATTCAACATCCTCTTCATGGCCATTTGAGAAGAAAGGAATGGATGTTATTGGACCCATCAGCCCTCCAGCATTCAGAGGACACTGCTTCATCTTGGTCATAACGGATTATTTCTTTAAATGGCGGAAATTGTTCCTTGAAGGAAGTAAAGACACTAAATGTGATCAAGTTCATCAAGCATCACATGCTCTACTGCTATGATGTAGCCAGACGAATCGTCTATGATAATGAACCCCAATTCGTCAGCCAAGCATTTCAAAGATTTTGTAATAAAATCAGAATCTAAAGTGTGTCATCAACGGCATACTATCCAGCTGCTAATGGCCTTGCAGCAGTCTTTAACTAGACTATTGGGAAACTTCTCAAGAAATTCATCTCAAAAAGTCAACGCGACTGGGACAATAAATTAGGCGAATGCTTATGGGCCTACCGCACAACGGTGAGAACCTCGACGAGAGCCATGCCATTTTTTTGATGTACGAATGTGAAGCTGTACTCCCATTATAGATCCAAATCCTATCTCTGTGAGTTGTCTTGACAACCAAGATGGCAGATGAGAAAAAGCTTCGATTGCGTCTCCAGGAGTTGGAAGTTTTAGATGACAAACATCTACAAACCCAACAGTAAATCGGGCTCTATCAAGCTCCAATTTTCAGAGCCTTCAATAAGAAAGTCAGAGAACGGATTTTCAAGAAAGGCGACATTGTCTTAGCTGTCAGAAGACCCATGGTCATGACACATAAGACAAAAGAAAAGTTTCAACCAGAATGGGAAAGTTTATAGTCAGTCTAGTCAAATAGAGCATGCTGCCTCATAACTCCGAACGGCGATACGCTCATGATGCCTATCAACGGCAGGTTCTTGAAGAAGTACTATCTTTAACAGGATTCTTCTTATGATCAAGTTAACACTACACCTCTGATCAAAGCTTCAAGATCCAAAATGCTTGGAAGAGCGCCAAAGAAGAGCTTCTTCCTTCAGCGGATCACATCATGGTCGATCGACGCCAACCGGCCGAACGTTCTGACATCACGATGCATGATGTTAACATTGAAGAGACAAAGTGTGAAACTTCTATTTTAGCCTTGTCACTCTTCTCATGATCAAGTTAACATTACACCTCTGATCAAAGTTTCGAGATCCAAAATGTTTGAAAGAGCGCCAAAGAAGAGCTTCTTCCTTCAGCAGATCACATCACGGTCGATCGATGCCAAGCCAACTGAATATTGGTTACACTATGATGCATGATGTGACATTGAAGAAAGGACAAAGGCAAAATGTTCAGTTTTAGCCTTGCCATTCTTCTTTGTTTATCTATGAACATCTGACGCCGCCACGGCTAATAGAGGAAGTAGTAGGCATTTAAGTCCAACAGAAAATCTTCGATAACTCATCGTGCTAATGGAAATATCATGGCTAGCCCATCTCAAAAGGTAGTTGGTAAAGGCATACCAAATCCATTGATAGCTAATGATTTGTTAAAAATCCTGAGGGACCTGATCCAGTTTTTCCTCCAAAATCCCTTACCAATTCCCATCCATGGAATGGTAAGACCTCAAAAAGTTGTAATTGCTTCCCCAGCAAAATAATCAAAAATAAAACATATCAAGTTAATATTATACCTCTGGCATACCCCATTGTTAAGTAAACATTATACCTTTAACAGTGATTTTCTTCAATATTCCTAGCAAATAAGATTTCAACTTGTCAATTCTTTTTAATAGAATAACAAGTCTACCAAATTGGTCGATCACAAAATCTCTCGGTTAAGTTAATACTACACCTCTGACCAAGATTGCTCATATCCCAATCAGAACCAATGTTAAGTTAACATTATACCTCTAACAGTGATTTTTCAATATCCCTAGCAGATAAAATTTCAACTTGTTGATTCTCTTTATAGAATGACAATTTCACAAAATTGCTCAGATCACAAAATCTTTCGATTAAGTTAATACTACACCTCTAATCAAGATAGCTCATATCGCAATTGAAACCACCGTTAAGTTAACATTATATCTCTAACAGTAATTTCTTTCAATATCCCTAGTGGATAAAAAAAATTTCTTTTCAATAGAATGACAAGTCTACCAAATTGCTCAAATCGTAAAATCTCTCGGTCAAGTTAATGTCTCATCTCTGACCAAAATTGCTCGCATTGTAATATAAATCCCTGTCAAGTTAACACTACACCATGACAATGATTCTCTCGATTTTCCCGTCCGAAATGAGATATTTGATGCTAAGTTAAATATCACACCTCTAGCATCTATTTCATTGTTCAGTTAAATATTACACCTATGACAATGATCCTCCCTCGAGCCTTCTCATCAAAGCTGAGATGTCAAATGCTAAATTAATATCACACCTTTAGCATTCACCTCGCTATTAAGTTAATATTAAATCTATGACAGCTATTTTCTCAGCTTTCTCGATGAAAATGAGGTCTCCTAAATGCTAAGTTAATATCACACCTCTAGCATTCACATCCTTGTCAAGTTAATATTACACCTCTGACAATTAATTTGCTTACAATTGCAAATCCTATCCCGTCATATTAACATTACACCTCTGACGGTAAATTTTTTCATAAATCCCCAGTGGATTTAACTCCACTTGTTATTCTCATTAATAGGATAGCAAGTCCACAAAATTCGTTCAAATCACGAATTCAATTTTGTCAAGTTAACATCACACCTCTGACAACAACCTTTCAAATTTCTTGACAGAATTTCTAAATTTTGAGTTGCTATGTTAATCGTCACCTCTAGCAATCTAAGTAAGTCGCTTTCATTTGTCTAATTTTCAAAACACAAAAAGAAAGTTAAGACAAGACGAAGGCAAAATTATCACTTTAATTTATATTAAAATTGAAAAGTGGTACAAACACTCTCTTGTTTAAATAAGATGGATTGTTACAAAAAAAGAGTCAACCTTGCTTAGCGAGAGATTGTATTCGCTTCTCGAGGCGTTGTATATCCCTTTGCCATGCCCTTTCGACTGCAGCTAGAACTTGGACCTGCAACTCTTCTCCTGATGAAAACTTCTTCAGTAGAAGTTAGTTTTGTGATTAGATTCTTCCACCTGCAGAATGGTAGATCCATTTTCTCTCCTCCTGTGAACAATGGTGTTTCTCGAGGTTGAAATGCAATCTGGTGTGAAAGACCTCCTCCTTCACATGACTGTAATCCTTCGCTTAATAAAAGATTTTGCCACTAGAAAGTCATCCAATGAGCATGGGTTCTTCGTCCCTGTCACTCCTTTGAACAAGATTAATGAAAGAAGGATCCGAGACCTTACAAGTGGCGTCTCTTTTCCTGTGACCTTCAAATGCATCATGCTCGTTGCGGTCGCTTCCGTAAATAAGATTGGTGAAGGGAGGATTCGAGACCATACTGGTGCATCATGTCTAATATTACCCGGGTGCAAACAAATAATGCTCCAGAAAGGTCTGGAGCTGACAAATCCAATTTTTGTCCTCATCATACAGATCCCCTTTTTCCTCTTTGATGCCATCTCTGAAGAGAGGCTCTAACTTCCTGAATGGTTGCCGCCAAACAAACTTGCTGTTTCTTGTTGGCTTCAGTGAATGCAACTAACTTCCACAGGCTGGAGGAGACAGTGGAATCAGCACCGTCGATATAGCCGAGGCCTGCAAAAAGAGAAAACCCGGGGGTTAATTTTGTAAAGACAAAAACTTGTCAAGATATTGATTCACGTCTAATGGTTGAAATGCGAGGCTCACATGAAGCTCGCGTCTGAACTTCAGACTTAAAAATTTTTCTAAAGTCTTGAGGCTTAAACATGAATCTTATGGACAAGTCCTGCATTTAAGATCTTAAAACGCGAAGCTCGGTACACTCGCGTCTAGGATCTCAAAACGCGAAACTCGCTAGGACGCGAAAATCGCATCAACAAGATCAGAACTTAAAGATCACCAAATTCGCGTTCTGCTCATCAACAAGAGGGTCGCGTTTACAAATCAAATATAGACTCGTGAATCTTAAATCGACTGTCCAACTCCAAAAGAAACTTTGAAAACTTCTGAAAGAAGTTAAGAGACAATATCTCTTCATGGTCAGTATTAGCAAAGCTTCAAGAAGGCAGTGTCTCGCAATGTACGACAATGGCGAAAGGCATTTCCCACCTAAAGAAAGGATATTTTGAGGGAGAGTGCCATCCATCAAGATGCGGCAATAAGGATGCCAGAAGAAGAAATGATGCTTTTGGACTTTGGGGTCATTTGACAGTGGTGATCTTTGAAGAAGATTGCGAAAAGGCATTAAAATTTTAGGTTATTTTGAAGATTTTAGAACTTTGAAAGTTCTTCAGATATGGGCCTGAGGAAGAAGACAGTCAAAATGAATGACTGTTGAGACATAGGCTCTCCAATGGCCTTAATTAGTAGCGTAAACCTCAAAGCCTTGCTTAAAAAGTCCCTTAATGGCTTTAATTCACGGTGCGAATCTCAAATCAAGTCTGAATAAGACATGTGTCTAACACATTACTCGAGTTTAAAGGACATTCGCGCCCGAAAACTCTTAGCGATCTTTGGGTCCCTAAGCCAGATCCGCGTTCTGCTCATCAATGCATAGACCGCGCAACAAATTAGACGCGGACCTGTGAGATCCGGGTCGACTGATAAACTTCAATAGAAGTTTTTGAAACTTCAAAAAGATGTTAAAAGGACAGAGCCCCTTCATGTTCTCAATGGAGAAAGTCACTTCACTTACCAAAAATGAGGGCTTTCTGAGAAGAAAAACCACCCACGGTGGTCGGCGCAGCGGCGACGCTCGAAGAAGCAGCTGTTTGCTTTGGTTTTGGAGCCATTACAATGGTGAAATCTTCAAAAATATTGAAAAAGGTTCGAAGCTTTAAGGGTTTTGAGAAAGCTTAAGAGCTTTAGATGCGAGTCTGATCGAAGATGATGAACAGTCAAAGTGAATTGATTGTTGAAAGACCCAGGTCTTTTATAGGCCTCTCAATAGCCGAGATACGTGGCGCGTATCCTGAGCTCATCTGAGCCAGACACGCGTCCCACGTGACGCCTACGTTGTAACGCCCCGATCCCGCGGGTACGGAGACGTTACTGCTACGTATATACGTAGGTCAAAAATACCCTTACTATATACGCTAAGCATCAGTACAAGCAAGAATCAGAGTTCGAAAATTTGTGATACATTATACATTCCAACATATGAGTGCAATTACAAAGTTATCACCAGATGTGACACAATATTACAAGAATATTATATCACCGATAGGCGCAATTGCGAGAATACAAGGAGATATACACGTATGAACAGTATAAAAACCGCTCACGAGTTTGCAGAAGAAAAACTCGAGAGACGTGCAGGGGGCCTGGAAGCATAGGTTTTTAGACGGTCTGCCAGTGATCCACGCTATCCTGCACCTCTCTGGTCAGCAACTGGGAGAATCCACAAGCTACAAGCTCCAGGACCTGGACATGAGGATTCAGGGGAGTTAGAACTCCCCAGCGAGTGGTGATGCTAATGCCAAGTGGCGTGCGAATATAAGCACACATGTATTGATAAATCTTAATCATAAACATGCATTGAAAATCATATCGTAAGCAACGGCATACACGAGCAGGTAGATATATAGCAAGTGATATCAAGTAGGGAAACTCATGGTATGATAAGATAAGAGCAGGAGACTGGTCAAGTGGCAAAGTAGGATGTAAGTAGCTATAATATCATAATGATCATAAAACTAAAAATTCGAAGTGAAACCTGATGGAAGCAAACTCAGCAAAGCAAACAACGAATATATAGTTGGTATCTTTTATTATTATTATTATTCATCTTACTCAAATGTCTAGATATGTGAACTAGCGTCCCAGCACACATATATTCACATTTGAGTAAAGCAAGGTTGTTATTAGAAAACAACGGGGGTTTCAACGAACAATGTTTACAATGGCTCCCGTACATGCCCGAGACCACGGTCCAGGGTGTTCCATTTACTGGTGTATGGAACCGGCCGCAAAGCCTACAGGAGGGTCTTATAGGATGCCCTTATTAAGATGGTACCAAGGAGGGAGCCAACGCTCTGTTGACACTCTAAAAAATACATAACTCTCGCATTCATCTTCAACTGGTATGAACGACATCTAACTTATCAACATCTACAAAAGATAAGTCGAAGGCAAGCTGATGATCAGAGACAAGGCAGCAACATGGACATTACTGATCCAGTAAAGCAGATAGTAAGCCAAAGTTGCCTTTGGAGAGACCTAAGCAGGCCTAAGATGCTAAGTTAGCTCAATACTTAGCCTGACATGAGCCCAAGGTAAGCTTCATAGCTCCACATGGAACTAACAGTTTCGCCTAAGCTTGGTTGGTAGCCTCGCTTTGAGGCTAACTATTAGCTTCACCTGAAGCTTCCCATTTAGCCCCACCAGAAGCTGATCTAAGAGCTTTGCGCCAGAAGCCTTATCCTTACCTGGTTTAGCTCCGCTATGGGCTGAGTTTTAGCTTCGCACGAGGCTATGAAGGTAACTTCGCCTAAAGGTATGAGCCAAGTCTTAGCTTCACATGATTTAGCTCCGCAGTGAGCTCTGTCAAGTCATCAAATTGACCGTTGCAAAATCTCACGAGGGATTAAAGGGTGAACCCCACTAATTTAGTGGGATTAACGCCACTTTAAGTGGGCAGTTACATCTGCCCACTTCGTCCCACATTAAGTGGAGACAATTAAGCCATAATGGTAAGAAGACGTTCGCGCGAACCCTCTAAGTTCGCCAGAAGCTCGCAAGGAGCTTCGCGGCGCGGCAAGGTCATTAGCAAGCCTCGCATAAAGCTATGAAAAGTCACCTAGAGGGGGGGTGAATAGGTGACAATGCTAATCTAGTGAACTTAATGCGGAATTAAAATTCTAAATGCAATGAGCACTCAAGTGTGATCAACTAGTGATGCACACACAACCAAGCCAAGCAAATATGATGAACAATATGAATAGATATGCAAGGCACAAAGTAAATAGAAAGAGAGATAGAGAGCCAATAGATCAAACGCAAACACAAGGATATGTTATCGAGGTTCGAGCACCCAGCTCTACATCCCCGCCTTCGACACACGAAGGATTTCCACTAGCTCGTCCACCTAGGACCCTTTACAAAGAGTACCCAACTCCTCTCTTTACAACCTCCTCCTTGAGGCACAACTCCAAGTCAACCAATACAACCTCCTCCTTGAGGCAAACTTCAACAATCACAACCTCCTCCTTGAGGCAAACTCCAAACCAATACACCAAACTCCCAATCACAAACCAATACAAGGATCACCTCTCAACTAGAGGGATACAACCCAAAGCACAAAACTAAGAAAAGATTGGGTTACAACTTGGTGGTCACAACAACAACCACAAACAACTTCTTCTTCCCACACAAATATCCTATAGATATAGATAGTAGATTATAGCTCAAGTGTGGAGAAAACCAATGGGTTTGAAACCAGCAATACAAAGAAAATCTTTGGAAATAAATCAAATCAAGATGGAGAAGTTCAATTCAAAAGCTTTTCCCAAAAACCCTTTTCTTTGATTTTTCAAACCCTAATCAAAAACACAAAAAGAATGTTCACTTTGAATTCAAAAACCTATTTTTCTTGCAGCAAAAAACACCAGAGAGATAGAAAATTTTAGCCCAAAAATTCTTAGAGAAAACCTCTCTCAAATGGGGTATTTATAGGCAATAACAGAAAATAGCCGTTTAACTGAACATTTCCAGAATTACCCTGCCGGTCGACCGGTCCGGTCGACCGCCCAACGTTCGAATTTTCGAACGTTGCAGCTACCGGTCGACCGCCCGGTCGACCGAAACAAACAGAGAGCAAACTGCTCTCAGTCGGTCGACCGACCCGGTCGACCGACCCGGTCGACCGGCCACGGCTGAAGCCAGCGTGCACGTATCCGTGCACGTCGGTCGACCGGATCGGTCGACTGGCTTCTTTGGTGCGGTCGACCGAACCGGTCGACCGAACCGGTCGACCGGCCAAACCTGGCAGACAAAAACAGGGTTGAAATCTGGGGAAAATAAATGTCAAATAAATTCTTATAAATCACTAAAAATCCTCAAAAATAGTTTTAGAATTTTGCATTGATATATAAACATGTGATAAAAGTTTTGACTCAAATATCAAGCAATTAAAACTATTTTTGTATCTTATCATATTTATCAAAAACCAAAACTTGTATTTTCTAAAACTTGAAATCTTGAATAGAAAATACGTTATGTCTAAATCTCATCCAAATACAAAAATATGATATTTAAACACTTTGAAGCAAGTTGTATATGAATAGAAATTCAATATACAAGAAACATATAGATATCATGATTTTTGTTCATTAAGTCCAAAATAATGTTTTGATAAAAATACCAAAACATAAAACACATGAAATAAAATATCAAACTAAGTTTGTTTAAGCAATAGAAGCATGCATGTATATAGAACAAATCATATATACACTAAACCATGTAAACTTGTTTTGATATAAAATCTATTCATGAAAACCAAGATCGGTTAAACCAAAAACTTAAAAACCAATATTCAAAATGTGAAACATGTGTGTTGTGAACTTGAGCTTATCATACTATATTAATCTTTACAATTAAGATCTAAACCCAAACTAAAAACTATGGATACCTAAGTCTTCTTGTAGAGCGCAATCTCCAAGTTGACTCGATCCAAAAACTTCTTTGATTCACCGAGCAATATATCATCTTTGATGCGCGGGCTCTTGAATCAACATGTGCAAGCTTCCAAATCATCTTGTTGAAGCTAAACACCAACTAATATCTTGATTAATGATCTGAGACTAAAACACAAGATTATTAGTACACATAACTACATGAGTTAGTCATCATCAAAACTAGAGTGGAAAGCCTTTGGGCCAACAATCTCCCCCTTTTTGATGATGACAAAACTCATGGAGTTATATATGCATGGATTAAAGTAAAGCTTCAAAGAAGCTCCCCCTTAACTCATGCATAACAATAAAACATATAAGATATGCAATGAATGTTCTCAAACACATAATAAAACAAAAACATATGCATAAATCAACCATGCATATAAACTACAAATACCTCTCCCCCTTTTTGTCACTCATCAATAAGGGGTAAAACAAACATAATGAGGGCAAATCTTTTGATACCAAAAACAAATCAAACATAGCTAAAGCTTTTTGATATACCAAGCAAGCAAACAAGCTCTTAAAAAAAATAATAGACTAAGCTCTTGATATTCAATTGAAACAATACCAATAAAACTAATGCATAAATCAAATCATGCATATAATAAAAATTATGATACCAATTAATTGAACAAAACAAACATTATCATAAAGAGTTTTTATTATACCAATTGAAATAGACTACCACTTGATACCACTAGAAATTATAAAAAAATTTAAGGAATACCAATACCAAAATTATACAAGGCATTTGAAACAAAAATAATCATTTTATATCAAAATGAAAACATGCAATGTAAACTTGATACCAATAGAAGAAATCTTTAACACAAATGGCTTCTTGATACCAATTACACAACAATGTAAATTTTCCAATCATTTTTCATCATAAAGTTAGGGAGTGGAAAGCAAAACAAATACTTATGAAATACAAAAATATGAATTTTCTCCCCCTTTATGAAATACCAAAGAAACTTATGCATAAGCTTGAAATAAGATACCAATTGAAAATTAAATCAATTGAAACATGATATTCATTGAAAATTCAAGCTTAGCAATCTTAAAATTATGATAAAGCTTGTATGAGGATACCAATTGAAAAACTCAAGCTTAACATAGCCAAAAGTTGTGCTTTAAGATATAGGGATATAATAAGCACAAATAAATCATCTATATATGTATGTAAGAAATAGATACCAATTGAAATTGATACTATATGAAGTGTAAGCATACATATAAAACGAAACATATATGAGTATACAAAAGGATGTCAAGATTGATACCAATTGAAAGAATTCAATGATACCAATTGAAACAAAATAAGGTTAAGTGTATAACTCATATCAACTACCACCCAATCATGTGCAAGTTTTAAAATGATTTTCATTATAAAGCATACATGAACATGATCTCCCATCCAACCGCCCATAGATGGTAGGGGTTTTCAAAAATAGATTGGAACAATATAGTATGTTTGAAAATCACTACCTCATGAAGAATATCACAACTAGTTATGTAAGTCAACTAGTACGAAATCCTTCAAGATAAAATAAATGGATTTTTCATAAAACATGGAAATCACATGATCACTAAACACTCAAAAATCTATATGGCACCAATAATACTCATGAAAGTCAAGTCATGAGAAAACATCAAAAGGTGAGTGTACAAGTGTTGTGAGAAACATATCATCATGAAAATTGACAATTAGGCTCAATATGGAAATCAAGATATGAAACATAAATGAATCATGAAATCCATGAAAGTTCATCTAGGATGTGAAATCACCAATTGAAAATTTGAAAATCACTTATTGAAGTCCATGATATTAATTGAAAAATCATCCAAAAAAAATTTTCATCATAAATGGGAAATCACATGAAATTTATCCAAATGATCTTAAACTTCAAGGCATATGTATGTCATGTACAAACTAAAGTATACATACATATCCTAAACAAAAAGAGTCCACAAAATAGTATGCATGAAGGCACGTGGCTCAAGGATGTATATGTATAAATGATAGTTCGGACAAAATAGACATATACATGAAGTCAATCAAAATATGTGAATACAAGTCAAATGCATGAATCATCAAAACTAGACTATGCTAGTACATCAAATGAATACAAATGAGCATTTAAGCACAAACATATATAAAGGTCTATTTGTAGCTCATTAGTTGCACAAGTATAAATTCTAGTCTTAATGAAAACTCACATCTAAACAAGTAATCAACTCATGAAGCATAAAAATGAAACAAAATCAACTTGATAAAATAATCATGATAATCAAAAACATGGAATATTAAAACAATCACACAAATCCATATGATTATTATGATAAGAGCATGTGTATTAGATCTATGATTAACATGATAGCTAAAACAAAGGAGAACACAACATATGGGTCCATATTAAACATGGGTGTCTCAATCACTAATCATGTAAAGCATAATTCTAATAAACATGATAATCATCATACTAATCATGAAACTACAAACATGCTATAAATGAATGAATATGAAAGCATGCAAGTATAAATAGGAGTTAGAGAATGATACCAAAACCGATGAAGGTGCATCTCTAGTTCTCCAAACCATGGTGGTCCTCTCCACCAAATCTCCTTGAGAGTGAAGCATCCAAATGGTTCTCCTTTTAGCTTAGAATGCATCCACCTCAAGGCACCAATACCCTCACGTGACGCGAGAGCTCCCACCTACACCAAAAGTCAAAGAGGTGGTTTTTGGTACCCATTTACTAGTGGGTCCACGGGGGTTAGTATCTTTTCTAACCCAAACAAAATTAGTTGCTAAATTTTCATTATAAATACGATCATAACAAAATCTAGCAAGGTGGCCTTTCCGACCACAATGTGTACATGTGTACACGTGAGCATACATATGATGGTGGTGATCATGAAAAGCATGTGTATGCCTAGAGGTGTGTGCATGTAAAGATTGACCTTGTTTCTTGCGAACCAAGGTTTCCAAACGTGTATGATTTAAAGCACATTGGCTCAAAGTGGAGCCCAAATAATCAACACTTTTCTTCAAATTATTTATATCATTTTCTATGCTAGAAGATAAAGTGGAACATGCAATAGGTGTGCTAGAACAAGAAGCTACACTATTATGACAAACATGCATATCAATTTCATTTTGCAAGGATTTATTTTTAATCAAAACCAAATCCAATTCTTTTGAAATTAAATCAATTTTATTTTTCAAAGTAAGATTTTCTTTGAAAGTAAAATCCAATTTGAAGATAAAATCTCATTGTGCTTTACAACATCATCACAATCATTTTTGTTTTTCAAATCTTCAATCTCTTTAAGTGCAAGTTCAAGTTGAGATTGTAGTGAGTCACGTTCACTAGTGATCTCTTCTTTCTCTTGCAAAATCAATTCAAAATTAGAACATAAATCCTTTAATTCATTTTTCAAAACAAGATTATCATCTTTCAACAAATCATGTTCTTCTAACAAATTCTCAAGCTTTTGAACAAGTTCCATATTTAAAGTTTGAACTTCAAAACAACCATGGCAATAGGAACTAGAGCTATCATCAATATGAGAATCCGATTGTACCTCAAGGGAGTTCTTCCCTTGGACCATGAGGCATTGCTCTCCGGACTTTTCTCTTTTAGATCTCCTCAAGTTGTTGATAATCCTTGGAAGCTCGGGAGAAGTCAAGATGCTCCAAACTGCAAAAGCCGAATCATAACGATCAAAAATAGGTAAAAGATGTTCATTTAGAGATGCTAGAAGTGTCCTAAGGGCTAATGCATTGGCCTTCTTATGCTTACTACTATTAGGGAGGGTTTCTATAGTGATGGCTTGATAAACTAGATGTCCTAATCCTTTTAGATGTCTAGTCATGTCTACCTTCCATGCATCAAGTCTAAAGTGGTCAAACATAGGAGGGCTAGCCATGAGTGTAATCTAGTATGAGTGCAAATGAAATGCAAATGAAGATTAGCAAACCAAGATCTTTTACTCCTAGGTTGTTAAACCAAAATATCAGGAGCGCTAGCTCTGATACCAATTGAAAAGTCACCTAGAGGGGGGGTGAATAGGTGACAATGCTAATCTAGTGAACTTAATGCGGAATTAAAATTCTAAATGCAATGAGCACTCAAGTGTGATCAACTAGTGATGCACACACAACCAAGCCAAGCAAATATGATGAACAATATGAATAGATATGCAAGGCACAAAGTAAATAGAAAGAGAGATAGAGAGCCAATAGATCAACGCAAACACAAGGATATGTTATCGAGGTTCGAGCACCCAGCTCTACATCCCCGCCTTCGACACACGAAGGATTTCCACTAGCTCGTCCACCTAGGACCCTTTACAAAGAGTACCCAACTCCTCTCTTTACAACCTCCTCCTTGAGGCACAACTCCAAGTCAACCAATACAACCTCCTCCTTGAGGCAAACTTCAACAATCACAACCTCCTCCTTGAGGCAAACTCCAAACCAATACACCAAACTCCCAATCACAAACCAATACAAGGATCACCTCTCAACTAGAGGGATACAACCCAAAGCACAAAGCTAAGAAAAGATTGGGTTACAACTTGGTGGTCACAACAACAACCACAAACAACTTCTTCTTCCCACACAAATATCCTATAGATATAGATAGTAGATTATAGCTCAAGTGTGGAGAAAACCAATGGGTTTGAAACCAGCAATACAAAGAAAATCTTTGGGAAATAAATCAAATCAAGATGGAGAAGTTCAATTCAAAAGCTTTTCCCAAAAACCCTTTTCTTTGATTTTTCAAACCCTAATCAAAAACACAAAAAGAATGTTCACTTTGAATTCAAAAACCTATTTTTCTTGCAGCAAAAAACACCAGAGAGATAGAAAATTTTAGCCCAAAAATTCTTAGAGAAAACCTCTCTCAAATGGGGTATTTATAGGCAATAACAGAAAATAGCCGTTTAACTGAACATTGCCAGAATTACCCTGCCGGTCGACCGGTCCGGTCGACCGCCCAACGTTCGAATTTTCGAACGTTGCAGCTACCGGTCGACCGCCCGGTCGACCGAAACAAACAGAGAGCAAACTGCTCTCAGTCGGTCGACCGACCCGGTCGACCGGCCACGGCTGAAGCCAGCGTGCACGTATCCGTGCACGTCGGTCGACCGGATCGGTCGACTGGCTTCTTTGGTGCGGTCGACCGAACCGGTCGACCGGCCAAACCTGGCAGACAAAAAACAGGGTTGAAATCTGGGGAAAATAAATGTCAAATAAATTCTTATAAATCACTAAAAATCCCCAAAATAGTTTTAGAATTTTGCATTGATATATAAACATGTGATAAAAGTTTTGACTCAAATATCAAGCAATTAAAACTATTTTGTATCTTATCATATTTATCAAAAACCAAAACTTGTATTTTCTAAAACTTGAAATCTTGAATAGAAAATACGTTATGTCTAAATCTCATCCAAATACAAAAATATGATATTTAAACACTTTGAAGCAAGTTGTATATGAATAGAAATTCAATATACAAGAAACATATAGATATCATGATTTTTGTTCATTAAGTCCAAAATAATGTTTTGATAAAAATACCAAAACATAAAACACATGAAATAGAATATCAAACTAAGTTTGTTTAAGCAATAGAAGCATGCATGTATATAGAACAAATCATATATACACTAAACCATGTAAACTTGTTTTGATATAAAATCTATTCATGAAACCAAGATCGGTTAAACCAAAAACTTAAAAACCAATATTCAAAATGTGAAACATGTGTGTTGTGAACTTGAGCTTATCATACTATATTAATCTTTACAATTAAGATCTAAACCCAAACTAAAAACTATGGATACCTAAGTCTTCTTGTAGAGCGCAATCTCCAAGTTGACTCGATCCAAAAACTTCTTTGATTCACCGAGCAATATATCATCTTTGATGCGCGGGCTCTTGAATCAACATGTGCAAGCTTCCAAATCATCTTGTTGAAGCTAAACACCAACTAATATCTTGATTAATGATCTGAGACTAAAACACAAGATTATTAGTACACATAACTACATGAGTTAGTCATCATCAAAACTAGAGTGGAAAGCCTTTGGGCCAACAAGCTAAAGACTGATTCAGCTTTGCTGAATTCAAGGGTCCGGTTACACCCCACTTTTGCTATAAATAGTCCCTTATTGAGCCAAGACAAGGGGACGGAAGATGAAGAGACAGGAGATTGGCTTAGAAAGAGTAAAGAGAGCAAAATTCTTAGCAAAAGGGCTCTACTGATCTTCTGCTTTCAATTCTCTGATTCCCCGAACCAAGCGAGAAGGAAATCTTACTAGGAGGCAGTTTGATCACCTGATCAATTGCATCGTCAAAGAGATAAAGTGATCACGCGCTGATCAGATTTCGACCAACACTTCCCCAGAAATCTTAGAGAAGATCTACTTATAATTCTTCTTTTTATTACTTGTAATTTCGCTCCTCGATCTCCTTTTGTAAAGTTTTCCTGAATCATTATTTTCAATGGAAAACACGCTCCCCTCGGTCGCCTGGAGGCCCTCAGGTTAGACCGGAAGTTTTAGTTGCACAACATACCAATACCACTATAAACACGAACATATAATGATATCCGCAAGTTTCCCCGATCCAATGTAAGTTGTCCCATTTTATGTATTATTAGATAATTTTTAGATTTCGAGAATGAGCAGGAACAAGCTAGGATATTAGGAATACAGGTGTATCAGGAGTACGATTTGTACTGAAATATATCAAGATATAAGTAAGATATCAGATTATCATTCCCGGTATCGTGATAATTATAAGAGTCAAGTATATCATGTCGGATGTCAAGCGATAGTAGATAGGAGGGTGATATCAGTCAGGTGACAAGTAATAGCATGGTATATGTAAGCATGTCAAGTATAAGCATGTCAAGTGATATAGGAAAACTGTTCTAACATACAAGATTGGTACAAATACCGAAAAATCATGCAATTTTAGGAAAAATAGTATAAGTAAGATTTTAAACTCTTCACAATCATTAATAGAAGAATTAATAGACTGGCAAGCAGGTAATTAGCGAGCAAGCGACATCCAAGCGGAGCTAAGCAAGCTGGAGGTATGGACAACAAACAGTGTTTAACACTAGAGCGCCTGGGAGGTTACCGGAACGATGCGGCTTAAATTGCGAGTAGAAAATCTGGCGGCATCTCGCCTAGACGAACTAGCGGTAAAGCGCTGAGCACTAAGCATGCTTACCAGGCGGAACTGAGAGACCTGACAGCCTAAGCGCACTTCTCTTTCGAGGTAGTGGGCGAGAGTCTGGAGGGTAAAGTACGCTCGGGGTATAAGCGCACTCTCGGTAGTTACCACGAAATCCATAAGGGTACAGGCCTAGAACCATTGGGTAGCCAACTCGGGAGTGGGAAGAAACCCAGAGTCGGTACAAGAGTACCTGAATAAGATGTTAGCACAACACGAGCATACATATAAGCGTGATAATGTCTAGACTACCATAGAGTGGAGAAGCCGGAGGCTGGTAGGGCCCGGAGGCCGAGTAGAAAGCCCGAAAGCTGATAGGGCCCGGAGGCCAAGTAGAAAGCCTGGAGGCTAACGACCATGAAAGGTCAGCCACACATGGTATAAAGCAGTAAAAATAGTACATCACAGGCATGGTATATGTACAAGAAATAAACTACCCTAGTACAAGCATCCGTCACAGGCATATACATGTACAATTATGGGCACTCGACCATATACCAATACATGGGCACAACCTAATACAAAGCACATTTAAATATGAAACAAAATACATGATAGGTAGTAAAAAGTGCATATTTATCATTACATTTACTATCACATTTTCATATTTATTCCTATAATTTTGCATTATTACTAATGTTTTATTATTTATTGTGTGCAGGCCTTGAGTAATAAAAAATAAAGAAATAAAAGCCCAAAAGAAGCCCAAAAAGCCCATGTCCAAGCCCAATGCAAGAGTTGCAATTACCAAATGTCAAAATTGCAATTACCAAGTGCAAAAGTTGCAAATACTAAAAGAAGAGGGAAGGATAGACTTCTACTCAACCCTAAACACTTGCAGGACAAGGATAAAGATAAAAGGAGGAGAGTGCAAAGATGAAATTCGTTTTAAAGAGATTTGGATTTAGGGTAACTTGCTTCCCAAGTTATCCTGAAATTTCAAAATAAAGAGCAGATATACAACTTTTAGAAGGATATACCCAGATGAACGGACCAGAGGAGGCCACGCGCGAAAGCGCGTGGCCAGAGACCACACTATGGCCACGAAAACGTGGCCATAGCCGCGTTTCCGCGGCAAGATGGACGAGTCTGGCGATAAGATTTCGTGGAGGAGTTGTACTGGGACTCTACTTCCTATATCTCCTATAAATATCCATGCAGAGCAACAGAGAAGGGCGTACAGAATAGTCGAGTACAGAGACAAATTAGGGTTTTTTCTTAGGCTAACTTGTAGATTGTAATTTAGGGTTTATTTTCTTTTTTGTAATTTTCTTTTATGCAACTGAGAGGAGAGGATACTTTCATGGAGGAAGGAGATCAAGCTTGTACTGAGGTGATATCGGTGTAAGTAATCTTTTCTTCCATTGTTAATAAAATCAAATCGAAGTTTGCTTCTTTTTTCTATTCTTGTTTTGTTTTTATTTCACTCTTTTGTGTTTGTGAATCCATATGAAACCAAGAGCTTCGAAGTTGCCTTCTCCTTGCAAGTGCCGTTGATGGTTTATGATGATGAATATCTACTTCCATGGTAGCGTAGTTTGCCCTTTTTATTTCGTAGTATAGATCGGGAGTAGGGAAGATCTCATATTCCATGTTTCATTCGCCTTCAAAGAAAGGTACGTCATTGACACGGTTCCAAGGTAAGCAGACGCCGAAGAGGTAAGTAGGTTTTTAGTTTTTAGTTTTCTTTCTTTTAATTTTAGTGTAAATCACCAATTCCCAATCTTTTTCACACTTCTTCATTGTAAATATCATTATAAATAACATTATAAAAAAAAAGAGAACTTACTAAACAAGCTTCCATCGCTAGTCCCTCCCTGTGGATCACGACCCGCATAGCCACTTGCTATAGCGGTAGTATGAGCACCATGCACTATTATTCTTAAAACTGAAATTCTATATTTTATGTGCAGGTAAAAACTCAATCAAAATTTTGGCGCCGTTGCCGGGGAGGGACGGTAAGTTATTCTCTAAAAAAAAAATAACTAATTCTTTTATTCTTTCTGTTTGCAGGTTCGGAGAACAGGAAAAATAACAGCAGAAAAGGACATATAGCAACTCTGTGCCTCTGCCTTCGAAGGCAGAGCAGCAGAGCCTACTACAGAGCCGCGTTTGCGCAGCAATAGCCGTGTTTCCGCGGCCTTAATAGTGAACTATTCACTCTGTTTTCTGCAGGTTGCTGCAAATTGAAAGATTTGTTTACTGCTCTGTTAACTTTTCTCTGTGATCACCCTGCACACTGCTAATTAATTAACAGTAACCTATTTGTTGAAAATAAAAAAAATTAGACTCTTGCATATAGGCATGTGTCTATTTAATTTTTTTTAATTTTGTTGATGAGTGCTGGCGACAAGGTACGTTTGCATTGCATATAGATTAGGAAACACTCTTGGCTGATTTACTGCTTTTTGAGTGGTTACTTATCTACTGCTTTACACGTACAAAAAAAAAATTTTAAGGGCAAAACCCATTAACAAGATAAGGTGGGGATTTCATCACCCTTCCTTGGCCCACAAATCATCTCCGTCACACTCACAACCCTAACCCTAACTAAAAATGAGTAGACGTTGGCCCTAGGGACATCTCGGACTCAATTAGGAGATTGTCCTAAGGGGGAAAGGTGTTGGAAGTTGACTCCTGCCAAATCAGTGTCTAGGAAGGGGATTGAGGGCCGAAAGCCCGAAGATTGGTGGTTATTTAATTAAGGAACGTCTTTGACGGAAAATCTCCCACCAATCTTGCCCTGACCTGGCTGATTAACTTGTGGTCAAAGTCTGCATTATACCTCCCGTGGACAGTCTAACCAGTTAGGAGTCGTCTAGGTCATAGGTCTACCCTAACTTAGTTTAGAATTTTTTTTTATTTGTTTGTTTTTTGTTTGTATTGTGTGATATGGCTTATAACAACAATTTTTTCAATTTTAATAATAATCCATATTACACATCAACCTCTTTTTCGGATATTACCAACCCGGCATATCATAACTTTAACCAACCTAGTGTGCCAAATTGGTCTTATCCGAATCATTACATGCCCCAGTCCCAATACTATGAACAAGACTGGAATAATCATCACTACTCTTCACAGAGTCAATGGAGATACAACGCCCCTGAGCCATATTGTCAACCACCTGTTCAACAATTATCTTCATATACTTCTTTTACCACATCACCAATGTTTCAGTCCTCCAATGATCCATTCGATGGGTTAGAAGAAAAAGTGGATCATTTGCAAGATATAATGAATGATCAAATTTCTAGACTTTCAAACATTCTTGAACTAACCAACCAAGTTGATAGAAACCAAGAATCATTCTGTCTAGAAGACCTTGATCAAAATTCAATTTCATCACATCAATATGAACTTGATCAATCCCAATCCTTGGACAAATTGGCTAGTTTTAATTTCAATGAGATTGAATTAGATTGTGAATGTGAACCCGATCCCCAACTTTGCGATTCAGTTTCCATCTTCGAATCTATGTTGACTCCGGTATTCTTACCCAATTTGGACCAATTTTCTGAGCCAACATTTATTCCCGTACCCATAGATCATGAAATTGAATCACCCATTTTTGATGATCATCATATTGAACTTGACCAATTTCATACTTTTGAAAGTCCCATTGACAAATTGGCAAGTTCTCATTTTTATGAAATTGAACTCAATGAGATATGTGACCTTGATTCTCAAATTTGTTGTGATCGAGTTCAAATTCCCGAATCAATATTGGCTCCTATTATGTTACCCGATTTAAGTAATATTTTAGAGTCAGTTTAATTCCCACACCTGTCATTCTTGAACTTGAATCACCAATAGTAAGTCACATTCCATTGTGGGAAAATGATTGTGGACTTGAGTTTCAATTCTTGGACTTGGACTCAACGCTTGAACCAAAACTAACTCTCGAACCCCACGTCAATTTTTTCGAGTTTGTATTGGATCCTGAACCTATCATTCTTAAGTCCAAGTCAACCATTTTACCAAGTCACATTCTTTTGTTGGACAGAGGTATAGACCATGATGACTCTGTGATAATTTTTCAGGACTGGTCATGTAAAAAAAGTAAGATTCACGATAGGATCTTCCATGATCCTACTCATACTAGGGACTGTAAACATGTAAATAGAAAAGAGGTCAATAAAGGTAGGTCCCGTGAACTACCACATTATCTTGATTGGGTAGCAACGCTTGGCCCAATTAGACCACCACCGGAACCACCCCCTAAGGTAATATTTTCCTTCCCTTTCTTCTTTTTCATGCATACATGCATTCATTCATACATTGAGGACAATGCATGAGATAGGTGAGGTGGAGGATTTACTAACATACTAACATAGTTAGATACTAACCCCCCAAAAAAAAAATGAAAAAAAAGGGACAATGTTTTGACTTATCTTTTGAAAGAAATCTAAGTTAGTCTTAAGAATTAGGAAAATCATGATTAGGATTTCTAAAAACTTGGTCAAAATAAATAAATTGTTGAATTTTTAGGTATAGAAGGAAAAATTGAATAAGTAATTAGTCTTGATTTTTACCTTAATGAAATGTACATATCTAATACATTTACATATCTAGGATTCTAAGACAAAGACTCTTGTGCCCTATAAAAAAAATTTTAAAAAAAATATATATATAAAATAAAAAATTTCACTAATTAAGCTGAATACATGTGCCTCAAGAAGCATAAGTATTCACGCCTAAAGGTGATTTTATGAAATAAAGTCCTTAGTTTTGTGGCCTAGTTCACTCGAATCCTTAAGTCCGTGGGGTGTTTTCTCACCTGGTGCCCTAAAACCAACCAGTTTGGCAGTCACCGACTTTAAGTTCGCTATATGGGTGGATTAGAAAGCCTAAGAAAACTAAAAAATATTATATATGTATTAACACATTTAATAGTCAATTAGTTAGGTATGAGGGCCTCAAGAAGCCTTGATACTTACACGAAAGAAAATTAGATGAATTATACATATTTAAAAAAAATAATAATCATAATAATAATAAAGAGGCATGAGAGTCCAAGTTAAGGAATTCCTAGATTCACAAGGATGCATATGACTTTTGGTAACGAAAAAGACTATATAAAAATTCAATTTTGATCCTTACCTAAAATGGATAACAATTTATTATATAAAGACTAAGTTTAAGAATGAATAAAAATGATAATCCTAAAAACTTATAGACTACTTAGTTTCTTCAAACATATTTCAAATATTTTCCTTTTTATGGATTTTGTGGGTGTAATCCGCTGAAAACCCTCACGAGACAACACTCGTCCTCTAGGGTAACCTAGAGGTTTAACGGCTTGTTGCACGTGCTAAGTGCAATCGTGATTCCTACGAAAGTGAGTTAGGATAGATTAATTTTTCTTTTCTTTCTGATTTTTACTCAAGGACGAGCAAAAAGATAAGTGTGGGGGTGTGATGGTAGTAAAAAGTGCATATTTATCACTACATTTACTATCACATTTTCATATTTATTCCTATAATTTTGCACTATTACTAATGTTTTATTATTTATTGTGTGCAGGCCTTGAGTAATAAAATATAAAGAAATAAAAGCCCAAAAGAAGCCCAAAAAGCCCATGTCCAAGCCCAATGCAAAAGTTGCAATTACCAAATATCAAAATTGCAATTACCAAGTGCAAAAGTTACAAATACTAAAAGAAGAGGGAAGGGATAGACTTCTACTCAACCCTAAACACTTGCAGGACAAGGATAAAGATAAAAGGAGGAGAGAGCAAAGATGAAATTCGTTTTAAAGAGATTTAGATTTAGGGTAACTTGCTTCCCAAGTTATCCCGAAATTTCAAAATAAAGAGCAAATATACAACTTCCAGAAGGATATACCCAGATGGACGGACCAGAGGAGGCCACGTGCGAAAGCGCGTGGCTAGAGACCACACTATGGCCGCGGAAACGCGGCCATAGCCGCGTTTCCGCGGCAAGATGGACGAGTCTGGCGATAAGATTTCGTGGAGGAGTTGTACTGGGACTCTACTTCCTATATCTCCTATAAATACCCCTGCAGAGCAACAGAGAAGGGCGTACAGAACAGTCGAGTACAGAGACAAATTAGGGTTTTTTCTTAGGCTAACTTGTAGATTGTAATTTAGGTTTTATTTTCTTTTTTGTAATTTTTTTTTATGCAACTGAGAGGAGAGGATACTTTCATGGAGGAAGGAGATCAAGCTTGTACTGAGGTGACATCGGTGTAAGTAATCTTTTCTTCCATTGTTAATAAAATCAAATCGAAGTTTGCTTCTTTTTTCTATTCTTGTTTTGTTTTTATTTCACTCTTTTGTGTTTGTGAATCCATATGAAACCAAGAGCTTCGAAGTTGCCTTCTCCTTGCAAGTGCCGTTGATGATTTATGATGATGAATATCTACTTCCATGGTAGCGTAGTTTGCCCTTTTTATTTCGTAGTATAGATCGGGAGTAGGGAAGATCTCATATTCCATGTTTCGTTCGCCTTCAAAGAAAGGTACGTCATTGACACGGTTCCAAGGTAAGCAGACGCCGAAGAGGTAAGTAGGTTTTTAGTTTTTTGTTTTCTTTCTTTTAATTTTAGTGTAAATCACCAATTCCCAATCTTTTTCACACTTCTTCATTGTAAATATCATTGTAAATAACATTATAAAAAAAGAGAACTTACTAAACAAGCTTCCATCGCTAGTCCCTCCCTGTGGATCACGACCCGCATAGCCACTTGCTATAGCGGTAGTATTGAGCACCATGCACTATTATTCTTAAAACTGAAATTCTATATTTTATGTGCAGGTAAAAACTCAATCAATACACGTCGACCTGACGAAGCGGGGACACCTAAATCAAGGCGAGGACACTCGCCTAAATCTCCAGAAAAGTCAAAAACTCTGGAATCCTAAGAACTCGCGCACGCCATAAAATATAATAAATAAATATATATAATTTTTAGAGAGAGAAGAGAAGAGAGAGAAAGAGTGAGAGCTAGGGAGAGAAGAAAATCTAGAGAGAAAGAGGGAAAACTAGAGAGAGAAAGATCAGAGAGAGCTAGAGAGAGCCTAGAGAGAGTTAGAGAGGGAAATCTAGAGAGAGTAGGAAGAGGGCTAGAGTGAGAAAGAGATGAGAGAGAGAAAGGAGAGAGAAACATAGAGAGAAAGAGAAAGACTGAAGAGAGAGCGAGAGAGACTGCAGAGAGAGAGAGGAACAATGAAAAAGAGAGAACTGGAGAGAGAAAGAGTCAGCTAGAGAGAGAAAAGAGAGAGAGAGAGAGGAGTCGGCAGCAAGAAATGGGGGGCTGCTGCCTCCCTTTCACCTCTGGTCATGGCCTGGCTATGCCAGTCCATGGCCAGGCTAGCACTGGCCATGCAGCCAGGGGTGGTGCCACTAGTTAGAGGCTACCACGCCGGCCGCCCAAGGAGGGGGAGAGGGGAGAGTGAGGGAAAAAAGGGGGAAAAGAAAAAGAAAAAGAAACGAAAAAGGAAAAGAAAAGAAGAAGAAAAACAAGAAAAAAAAGAAAAGGAAGGGAAAGGAGGAGAGTGGCTTGCCGGAGTTGGCCGCCAGCCTGGGGTCGCCAGCGAGGTGCGGTCAGTGTTTTAAATATCGGATATCGGCGATATACCGGTCGGCAAAATTATATACCGGATACCAGATATCAAGTGATATATCATGATATGGTACTAGATACCAGTTGATATATCAATAGTCAATACATAAAAGACATTCTAAAAGAAATAAGTTATTATCCAAACATCAAATAAAAACATCATTGAAATACCACATGAATATAGAATAAAATAAATCGATCTCTCAAGTAAAAAAAAAATTATCCAAATAAGTAACTATATCGGCCGATATATTGGACATTTCGTCTCGGGTATCGGCCTATATATTGGCCACATGGCGATATATCAGCCACATGGCGATATATCGGTCCATATCGGTTCAAAACGATATCCGATAATTTTTTGCACTTATCGTATCATTTTGGATAAAATACCGATATATCGGTCGATATACCGGTATATCGGCTGATATTTAAACAATGGGTGGGGTTGGCGCTGAAGATGGCCGCTGGCCTTAGTTGGAGGAGACGAGAAGTTAAGAGGAGAGGAATTTGAAAAATTGGAGATGGAGATGAAGAGATTTAAGAGAGAATGAGAATTTGTGATAGAGAGATGAAGCTTGAGGAAGAGGGAGGGAGAATTTTGAGAGGGAATGGGGGAGATGGCTGCTGGGTTGTCGTTGGTTGCCAGGGGAAGAAGGAAGAAGGAAAAAAGAAAAGAAAGGAGAAAAAAGAAAAGAAGAGAAGAGAAAAAAAGAAAAAAAAGGAATATTCCCAAAAAATAATAATATAATAATAAAGTCGGGAAATATTGACTATTTCAGAAAAATCCTCGAAAATACTCATCATCCTGAGAAATAATACGAAATCAGTTTTCAGAAATAAAATCCCATTTTCAAATTAAAAATTCTAGAGTCAACCGTCGATACCGGTCTACACCGGTTCGGCCGGATTTTGATTAATTCTGAAAAAAAATCTCAGAAAATGCATTAAAGGAGAAAATATGATTCTAAGAAGCAATGTGAAAGTAGAATCTAGAAATTCAATTCTGATTGTAAATTAAAAATCTTAAAATCAACCAGCGATGCTGGCCGACACCAAATCCGGTGAAATTTTGATAAATTTCAGAAAAATCTCAAAAATGTATTTAGATAGAAAATGTGACTTTAAGAAATAACGTGAAAGCAGTTTCTAGAAATTCAACTCCGTTTATAAATTAAAAATCTGAGAATCGATCAGCGGTATTGGTCGCACCGGTTTTGAAGATCTGCAATTTAATTCAGAAAAATTTTAGAAAATTATGAAAAATTTAAAATATTGGAAAACCATATTTGAAACTGAATCGGTCAAATCTGACGAAAAGATCAAATCGATCAATACCCTAGGATCGGGTCCCTGGTTCAGACTAAGGCTGACTCCGAGCCCACGAATCGGATCCAATGCAAAACGACCGCATAAATAATTCATAATACAAAATAATTACAGGAAGTAAATCGAAAAATATGATCAAAAAAATCTGAATACGCAACTAAGTACGTATTCCGAGAGCGAGGTGTTACATTCCATCCACTTTACAAATATTGTGTCCTCGCAATTTCGATAACGGGTAAAATGAACACAAAAGGGACAGGGACGGGAATTATACCTTTCAAGATATCAATAACTAAGGTAAGTCTCCCAAGTCGACTGAAGATGATAGAAATATAGATATCATCTGCCCTTCCTGCTGTATAAATCTTCGAACGATGTCAAATAATACTGACCGGATAACATTGCTTTGCAATAGAATTCTAGCTGTACTGCATACTTAATATCACTCTGAGAATAAGCCAAAATATCGAAGATAAAGAAAACTCCGATAATACTGAGTATAATAAAGAAGACCGATAATTAAAAATTCTGACCACCGGGCGTCGATCACTCTGAAAGAAATAGCCAAGAATATAGAATCCCCGTAGAGAATCCTGACCACTGACCTCTGAAAGATAACTCGATTGCAGATCAATTCTGAGAATAACCAAACTTCATAGAGTTGGTCGAAAAGATAGTACACTCCAGTGCTTTGCCGCTACACCTCTAGTCTATCCATATCTTAAGTTGGTATAAAGGCTACGAAAACCAAAATAGTGGAAAGATGGAAGGGATTAGAAATCAAAGGAAGGATGATCAAGAAAGAAAAAAAAGATAACTCTGCACTTGTAGTTGGATTGTATAACCAGAACTCATGCATTCCAGTTGCAAATTTCTTTACCATTAATTTGCCGTCTGGACGTACTGAGGATGTGAGAGCCTAGGCTCTGATACCATCCTGTAATGCCCCGATCCCGCGGGTACGGAGACATTACTGTGACATATATACGCAAGTCAGAAATACCCTCACGTATATACGCTAAGTATCAGTATAAGTAAGAATCAGAGTTCCAAAATATGTGATGCATTATACATTCTAACATATGAGTATAATTACAAAGTTATCACCAGATGTGACACAATATTACAAGAATATTACATCACCGATAGGCACAATTACGAGAATACAAGGAGATATACAAGTATGAATAGTACAAAAGGCGCTCATGATTTACGGAAGGAAAACTCGAGAGACGCGCAAGGAGGCCTGGAAGGATAGGGCTTCAGACGGTCTGCCGTTGATCCACGTTACCGTTGCACCTCTTTGGTCAGCAACTGGGAGAATCCACAAGCTACAAGCTCTAAGACCTGGACATGAGGATTCAGGGGAGTCAGAACTTCCCAGCGAGTGGTGATATAATGCCAAGTGACGTTCGAAGATAAGCACACATGTATCGATAAATCTGAATCATAAACATGCATTGAAAATCATGTCGTGAGTACAGGCATACAGGAGCAGGAAGATATATAGCAAGTGATATCAAGTAGGAAATACTCATTGTATGATAAGATAAGATCAGGAGACTGGTGGAATGGAACATAAGTGGTAAAGCAGAATATAAGCAGCTATAATATCATAATGATCATAAAACCAGAAATTCGAAGTGAAACCCGATGGAAGCAAACTCGGCAAAGCATACAACGGATATATAGTTGGCATCTTTTATTATTATTATTACTCGTCTTACCCAGATGTCTAGATATGTTAACTATCATCCCAGCACACATATCCATATCTGAGTAAAGCAAGGTTGTTTTTAAAAACCAACGGGGGTATCAACGAACAATGTTTACAGTGGGTCCTGTACGTGCCCGGGATCATGGTCCGGGGTGTTCCATTGCTGGTGTATGGAACCGGTCGCAAGGCCTACAGGAGGGTTTTATAGGATGCCCTTATCAAGATGGTACAAAGAAGGAGGGAGCCAGCGCTCCCCTCGGTCGCTTGGAGGCCCTTTGGTTAGACCAAAGTTTTAGTTTCACAATATACCTAATACCACTGTAAACACGAATATATATTGATATCCGCAAGTTGTCCTGACCCGATGTAAGTTGTCCCATTTTATGGTTTATTAGATAATTATCAGATTTCGAGAATGAGTAGGAACAAGCTAGGATATCAGGAATACAAGTGTATCAGGAGTATGATTTGTACTGAAATATATCAAGATGTAAGCAAGATATTAGGTCATCATTCTCGGTATCGTGATAATTATAAGAGTCAAGTATATCATCCCGGATGTCAAATGATAGCAAGACATGAGGGTGATATCAGTCAGGTGACAAGTAATAGCATGGTATATGTAAGCACGTCAAGTATAAGCATGTCAAGCGATATAGGAATACAAATACCAGAAAACCATGCAGTTTCAGGAAAAACAGTATAAGTAGGATTTCAAACTCTTCACAATCATTAATAGAAGAATTAATAGACTGGAAAGTAGGTAATTATGAGCAAGCGACATCCAAGCGGAGCTAAGCAAGCTGGAAGTATGGACAGCAAACAGTGTTTAATAGTAGAGCGCCTGACGAGGTTACTGGGATGACTCGACTTAAAGCGCAAGTAGAAAATCTGGCATCATTTCTCCTAGACGAATCTTGTGGTAAAACGCTGAGCGCTAACCATGCCTACTAGGCGGAGCTGAAAGACCTCACGATCTAAACACACTTCTCTTTCGAGGTAGTAAACGAGAGCCCGGAGGCTAAAGTACACTCGGGGTCTAACGCACTCTCGGTAGCTATTACCAAACCCATAAGGGTACAGGCCTAGAACCATTAGGTAACCAGCCCGGGAGTGAGCAGAAACCCAGAGTCGGTACAAGAGTACCTGCACGAGATGTTAGTACCACACGAGCATACATATAAGCGTGATAATATCTAGACTACCATGGAGTGAAGAATCTCGGAGGCTGGTGGGCCCGGAGGCTGAGTAGAAAGCCCGAAAACTAATAGGGCCCAGAGGCCAAGTAGAAAGCCCGAAGGCTAATGACCACGAAAGGTCGGCCACGCATGGTATAAAGCAGTAAAAATACTACATCACAGGTATGATATATGTGCAAAAAGTAAACTATCTTAGTACAAGCATTCGTCACAGGCATATACGTATACAATCATGGGCACTCAGCCACATACCAATACAGGGGCACAACCCAATACAAAATACATTTAAATATGAAATAAAATACACGTCGACCAGACTAAGCGGGACACCCAAATCAAGGCGAGGATACTCGCTTAAATCTCCGAAAAAGCAAAAAACTCTGGAGTCCCAGGAAGTCACGCGCGCTATAAAATATAATAAATAAATACATATAATTTTTAGAGAGAGAAAGAGAAAAGGGGATAGAGAAGAAAGAAAGAGTGAGAGCTAGGGAAAGAAGAAAATCTAGAGAGAAAGAGGAAAAACTAGAGAGAGAGACTAGAGAGAGAAAGAGAGAGCAAGAGATAGAAAGCCTAGAGAGATAGAGAGGGAAATCTGGAGACAGGAAGAAGAGGGCTAGAGAGAGAAAAAGATGAGAGAGAGAGAGGAGAGACGGAGAGAGAGACAGAGCGACTGTAGAGAGAGAGAGGCTGCAGAGAGAGAGATGAGAGAAAGTAGTGGGGGGCAGCAAAGAAGTGGGCGGCTGTTGCCTCCTTCACCTCTAGTCACGGCCTGGCTGTGCCAGGCTGTGGCCAGGCCAGCCATGCGGCCAGGGGCGCCGGGGAGGGGGGCGGCGCCAGTCAGAGGCGGCCACGCCGGCCGCCCAAGGAGGAGGAGAGGGGAGAGTGAGGGAAAATAGGGAGAAAAAAAAAGAAAAAGAAAAAGAAAAGAAAAAGGAAAGGAAAGGAGGAGAGGGGCTCGCCGAAGTTGGCGGCCGGCCTGGGGTCACTGGCGAGGTGGCGTTGGCGCTGAAGATGGCCGCTGGCCTTTGTTGGAGGAGAAGAGAAGTTGAGAGGAGAGGAATTGGAAAATTGGAGATGGAGATGAAGAGATTTGAGAGAGAGAATGAGAATTTGTGATAGAGAGACGGAGATTGAGGAAGAGGAAAGGAGAATTTTGAGAGGGAATGAGGGAGATGGCTGCTGGGCTGCCTTTGGTTACTAGGGGAAGAAGGAAGAAGGAAAAAAGAATAGAAAGAAGAAGAAAGAAAAGAAGAGAAGAGAAGGAAAGAAAAAGAAAAATGGAAAAGAAAAAGAAAAGGAAAGAGAGAGAGAGAGAGAGAGAGAGAGAGAGAGAGAGTGATGGGAGGGGGATTGACGGGACCAGACCCATATGGGGGGGGGATGTGGGAGTAGGCTACTAATGGAGGGAAAGAAAGGAAAAGAAGAAAGAAAAGGAAGATTTCGATAAATAATAATATAATAATAAAATCGGGAAACATTTCCTGTTTCAGAAAAATCTCCAAAAATACTCAAAGTAGAAAACATCATCCTGAGAAATAATACAAAATCAGTTTTCAGAAATAATCCCGTTTTCAAATTAAAAATCCTAGAGTCAACCATTGATACCGGTCTACACCGGTTCGTTCGGATTTTGATAAATTCTGAAAAGTCTCAGAAAATACATTAAAAGAGAAAATACAATTCTAAGGAGTAATATGAAAGCAGAATCTAAAAATTCAATTCCGATTGTAAACTAAAAATCCTGAAATCAACCAGAGATACTGTTTGACACCAAATCTGGTGGGATTTTGATAAATTTCAGAAAAATCTCAAAAATATATTTAGATAGAAAATATAATTTTAAGAAATAATGTCAAAGTCGTTTTTAGAAATTCAACTCCGGTTGTAAATTAAAAATCTGAGAATCAATCAGCAACACTAATCGACACCCGGTTTTGAAGATTTGCAATTTAATTTAGAAAAAATCAGAAAATTATGAAAAATCTAAATTATTGAAAAAAAATGTTTGAAACTGAAATCGATCAAATCTGACGACTGAAAAGATCAAATTGAGAAATACTCTAGGATCGGGTCTCCAGTTTAGACTAGGGCTGACTCCGAGTCCACGAATCCGGATCCAATGCAAAACGATCGCATAAATAATTCATAATACAAAACAAAAATACAGAAAGTAAATAAAAAAATACAATGAAAAAAATCTGAATACGCGACTAATTACATATTCTGGGAGCGGGGTGTTACAAACGTCCACGCCTAGAAGTATCTAACACGATCTTCACATTTCGAGAGCCGCGTCTCAACAGCAATAAAGAACTGCGTCTCTATTGTAGGCTGTCTAAAAATATCCAACAGACAAGCTACTAAGAAAGTAGAGTTCCAGCAACAAGGCGCGTTCCCGCGTCTCAGCAACAAGGCGCGTCGGCCCGAAGCCCCGCGTCTCAGCAACAAGGCGCGTCGGTCCGAAGCCCGCGTCTCAGCAACAAGGCGCGTTGGTCCGAAGCCCGCGTCTCAGCAACAAGGCGCGTCGGCCCGAAGCCCGCGTCTCAGTTGCAACTACCCGAAATAAGGGGCCAGTCACCGCACATATAGCAGGAAGTGGCCCCTCATTGTGGAGCGTTTTCAGGGGGCACGATCACCCCCTAAAAACCCTATAAATAGTCCCGTCACTGTTGAAGGAGGGGACGACTGACGACGAGAAGGAAAAGGGACGACAATCAGAGGAGAGATCAACGACAGAGAGAAAAAAAAAACCCTTCAGCGAGCTTACTGAGTACTAGCCGCTCTTCGCCTACCTCCTCTTTGAGAGTTTTGGTAGACTGAGCTGAGTTACTCTTTCTACCGACCGAAGAGAAGACCCCCGACGGTCCAGGACGGTCATCTGGTCAACGGAGAACAAGATTCACTCTCCATCGCCACACGAAGAACCCAGCCTTAAACAAAGGGAAGATTCAGACATCCTCCCTCCCTTGTAACTGGAAAAGAGGGAAGAGTAGTTCTTTTGGTTGTAATCGTTTCGCTTGAATCAAGGAAATCTTTTACAGCTAAAACCACTTTCTCCGACCACCAGATTTTCCGGCGCGTACAAGAGATGGCGACTCCGCTGGGGACTCTCTTCGTTACTGACGAGCGCACCGTGGTGCAAGATGACGTTCTCCGTAAGGGGAAAATGGTCGAATCCCTTGTCGCCGAGTTCGACCAGGCGAAGTATGAAGAGTTCCTCTCTTCTGGCTCCAAGAGCCCAAAGACCCGCGTCTGCCGCAGGGTCTCAAGTGGACAGCCCCCTGAAGCCCAATCTGAGGCTCTGTCGGGTGCTCCTGCTGCCCACTGTGCCAAGTTTGGTTCACGCGCCGACGCCTCCCAGAAGGCCCGCGTAACCTCAGACACCTCTACTGCGATCAACCGCGTCGCGCAGAGCACACGCGCCAGCGCCTCTCTGAAGGCTCGCGTGGTCCCCGGCACATCTACTGGTGCGATCGACCGTGTCGCACAGAACGCCCGCGTCAGCGTCTCTCAGGAGACCCGCGTGGCAAACACCCCGGGTTCTACAAACCAGGAAGTTGTTGGCTTCTCTCTTCCTCCACGGCGCAATCGGAATGCCGAGCGTCGACAGAGAAGACGCGCGCGTCAACACTCGGTCGGAACCGTTGGTTTTCTGACTGGGGTTGAACGCAGCGTACGATCTGATGCTTTGCCCGCACCTCGTCCAGTGCGAGAGGTCCGTGTTTGGCGACCCAAACGCGAGACTCCCCAAGTTGAGCCTTCTGAAGACCAACTTGCCAAACGCCAAAGCGAAGCTTCTGCGTCTTGTCAAACACAGGAAGCACGCGCCCATAGGCGTGGGGCCCAGCAGCCCACTCTCTCCCAAGTCTCTCTGCTCCAACGCAGCAGACAGCAACACGAAAGTCGCGTCTCATATCAACAGAGACGCCAGACGCGCGTGACGCAGCCGCGACGCAACAGCCGCGTTTCTGAAACCTGTGTCCAGGCTGAACAGCACATGACTGTCTCCCGTCGTCGACGTTGCGAGACCAGTCTCTTTAATCCCCCTCCCACAGATTTGAGGGATTATTTGACAAGGAAAAGGAGTGCCAATCAGACCACTTCTCCATGCTGCTGTCAACAGCTCATCCAGATGCTCTCTGGATGCCATTGCGAGTCAGGCGTGCACCAGCCGTCTTTAATTAGACAGCTGACCCTGATTCCCCCGTCAGCCAAGAGAAGACGCTCCCACAGGAGGAGAACCTTCTCAGATGTTGAATACCCGGAGCTTACTGCAAACATGACTAGCAGAAGCAAGGGAAAACAACTAATGGTCAACTCAGAGGAATCTGACTCTGAACCGGAGGGGGTGTATCAACACACTCGCACCCGGACAGGGGCCATTCCCCCAATTGACTATAATGCCTTAGCCCGCGGCATTAGAATGGGTGGTTCTCACTCCGCTATAGTGGAGTCGCAGGCTTCAAACTCTTCCGTCGAGAAGGAGGCTTCCGCCTACATGGCCGACACTCCTGAGGAGACGACCAGGCGTTTAGAGCAGACGCAGAAGCACCAGATGGATATAATCGCCTCTCAACAGAGATCCATTGACTCCCTCAAGCATATGCTTGAGAAATTGCTTGAAGAAAGAGCGAGATCTCCTCCTAGAAGGCCGAAGGGGAAAGGGAGAAAGGGAGGAAGCCCACCCTCCGAATCTTCTGACGAGACACGACGATCTACCTCGGATGTGTCCAAGCCCTCGTCGCAGGCAAGAAGCGACCAAGACCAGGAGAAGACTCATGCTAAGAGGGTGAGTCAATTGGAACGACGCCTCGAGGCCCTTGCCAATCGCAAGGACCTCCAAGAAGCAGGAGTAGTCCGGCCCTATCCGGCTGAGTGGGACTTAGTTCCATACCCTCCTAAGTTCAAGGCTCCAACCCTCCAAGCATTCGACGGGAAGGGGTCACCCAACCAGCATATCTACTACTTCAAATCCCAGACCGGGAACGTGGTAGATAATGACGCCATCCTGGCGCGACTGTTCATCGGCACCCTGAAAGGGTTGGCTTTTGAGTGGTTTATGAAGCTCCCGGAGGGTTCTATCAAGAACTGGGGGGATCTAGAGAAGCTGTTCTTGACACGCTTCTTCGAAGACGACTCCGAAGTTACAATGCCTACCCTTTTAGCTACAAAACAGCGAAAGGGAGAGTCCGTCAAGTCTTTCGTAGAAAGATTTCGGAACATGGCACTCCGATGTCCAAGCGGCATGACCCAGGCCACCCTGGTGGAAACATGTCGCCATAATCTCCAAACCTCACTCCTTGCTCAAATAGGAGTTGCTAAAAGCCGCACCTGGAAACAATTAGTCCAGCAAGGTGAACAGGCTGAGGAGATTGTCGCCCGCGTCAGAGCGGAAGAAGGCAAGCCCAGGCCAGAGAGGTCGACAAGGCGTGCACCAGACACATCCCTCCAAACCAAGCGGAAGGATAATTTGGCGACGGAGACCAAATCTCCCACCAAACCTCAAACAGGCAGGGCAAGTGGCTCTTCAAGCCAGCCACGCCCCAACAAGCAGTATTCCTTCAAGGAGGAACACGTCGATTCGCTCTTCAAGCTACTCAACAAGAGCAATCGACTGAAGCTCCCTGAAATTAGGCGCCCGGAGGAAGTCGGCAAGACCGACAATCCCACCTACTGCTTATACCACAGGATGCTCGGACATCCTACCAAAAGCTGCTACGTCTTTAAGGACATCCTTCAAGCTCTGATTGACGCGGAGGTATTAAAACTCCGACCGGAGCAAAAGAAGATGACAGCCAACATGACGTCGATTCTCCAGTTTGGGACACGACCCCCGACACCCGTGGGGGTGATCGCTGTCCCGAAAGGAGAACTGAGGGTGGTCAACACAGACCCTCATCAGCAGCGGGAGAAAGGCTTGGTACCCATCCCTACACCTCGAGGGGAAATCATGTGGGTCCACCCTGACCTCGTCGACGAGCAACAATGGACGACTGTGACCAATAGGAAGTCCAAAGGCAAAGGGAAGACTTCATCTTGCCATGTGATATGCGCCTCCTCTCGAGAAGCGGACGCTGATGTTCCCTCGCTGACTGACTCAGAAGAGGAGACAATAGTCCTGCCGCAGAGCCCAGCCAACCTACGGCGGGGACCCGTTCAGGACAGGCATACTTGAAGCAGTACGGCGAGACAGCAGCGGCTTCTCCGCAACCAGCCGTAGAACCAGCCAAGCCCTCCACGAAACCACCTGTGGAGAAACAGAAAGAAACTCGGTTTTCTCGAGTTCTTGCGAAAGGTGTAACGGAAGGATCCTCGACACCTTACAGTTTTGATGTCTTGGCTCAATTAGCCAACATCCCGGCACGCATTACCTTGTATGAGCTCCTGAGGCTATCAAAGTCAACCAGAGAGGCTCTACAAGAAGCTTTGGCCAATGCTGAGGTCTTTATGACCCGCGTGCCAAGGGAGGAAGATGTAAAGGATTGCCTCCACACCTCCCCAAATGCTCCCTGCATCACCTTCACAACAGACGACATGCAGGTTAAAGGGAAGCATGACCGACCCCTATACTTCACAGGGTATATTGGGTCATCCGAGGTGAACCGCATCCAGGTAGACCCAGGGTCTGCGCTAAGCATCATACCTCGCCGGGTTATGCAGTTTCTAGGCATTCCTACCCATCGTCTGAGCCCTACCCAGACGACTATTTACGGGTTCAATGCCAACAGCTCCCGCCCAATGGGGAAGATCAAGCTCAAATGCCAGATCGGGAGCCTCAAGTCGGAAGTGACGTGTTACGTTATTGGCGCGGACACTTCCTACAACCTGTTGCTGGGACGACCATGGATTCACCGCAATTCCATCGTTCCCTCTACTCTCCACCAAGTCATGAAATACATTGACGAGAGTGGACAGGTCCGAACGTTGATTGCCGAAAGGCATCCGTTTAAAGGGGTTGAAAATTATTTCACGGACTCCCTCTTATATCAGGATCCGCAGGAGACTAATGAAACCCCACAACCAGAGGAGCCAGACTCTGGTAATGAAGCTGACATTGAGCCTGAGAAAGAAGAGTGCCTGTGGGAGTTGGAACCACTTGTAAAGAGCACTAATAAGCTCGATGTTGATACCACCGACGATGCGGGTGGTTGGTACATTAATGAAGATTTAGATTTTGCGTATTTTCCTGTGTATGTTTCCGATTCAATACCGTCGGATACCAGTACCGACGTAGATGAGGATGTCTGGTCGGCAATGGATGCTTTGACATCATTGCATGTACCAGTAAAATCATCCTTCGGGACGTACCAGGATAATGGAGACGCGCAAGAGTCTGTATTCATGGTTCCAGCCAGACGAAAAGGCCAAAGACCAATACTTTTTGGGCGAATCGCGTCTGAACCAATGCCCCACGAAGAATCGGAAGGTGAGGATGAATCCCCTCAGTTCGATAATTATGAACCGAAAACGCTCAAGATGATGAAGCGCATGGGGTATGATCTAACCAACAGGCCTGGGTTGAACTTCGGAAAAGGAAGAAGAACACTGCTTCGATCCTTTGTACCGAAAGGGAAAACCCCTGATTACTATCATCAGACGCGCCGGGGGTTGGGCTATATATCAACCCCAGTGCCATCAGCCTCTGATTCGGAGAGACTGTCAAGCCATGACTGCTCATCAGACACGTCGTCGTGGGAATCAGATGTCAGTGTCGGCAACATCTTCAAAGGGCTTTCAGTAAACATGGTTTCGACAAGCCATATGGAGGATGAAGATGAAGAAATGATCCAATCTGATACAGACCCTTGGATCAGACATTTGAATGCTCTTTGGGACATCCGCTTTGAACAGCGTGAGCCACCCACAGAAGACAAGGTTGTTCAAGTCAACCTAGGAGATGAAGCCAATCCTAAACCCATCTTCATAAGTGACGGCCTGTCACCTTCGGAGAAGAAGGATTTAATATCTCTTGTACAAGAGTATATAGATGTCTTCGCCTGGAATTATGAGGACATGCCTGGACTTGATCCTCAAGTGGCTATGCATCGCCTCAACATCAATCCGGACATGAAGCCTGTTAAACAACAGCAGTGATTGGTAGTGAAAAGTGCATTTTTATCATCATATTTACCATCACATTTTCATATTTATTCATTTAATTCTGCACATTTATTAATATTTTGTAATTTATTGTGTGCAGGCCTCGAATTATTAATTTAACAATAAATAAAGCTTAAAAGAGCCCAAATGCCCAGATCCAAGCCCATATTTGAAGCCCAAGAGTCAAAGTGCAAATATCAATTGTCAAAGTGCAATTATGCAAGGGCTAAAGTTGCAATTATTAAAGATGAGGGAAGGATAGAATTCTACCCAACCCTAAACTCTTGCAGGATGAGGATAAAAGCCAAAGAGAGTGCAAAGATAAAAATTCAAAGAATTCGGATTCAGACTATACACGTTTTAGTGTTTAAATCATAACTTTTGTTACAGTTATGCAAATCCGGTGATTCAAGATGATCCAGAAAGAAGATTTGAAGACCTACAACTCTTATGTTGATCAAACTTTCCAATTCAATCCGTAGATAAGCTGATTTCGGCGATCAACATGATAAGAAGTTGCAGGACAGATTTGAATTTCTGGAGATAAGATCTTTTTGGGAGAGTTGTACTAGGACTCTACATCTTCCAACACCTATAAATATCCCTGCAGATGCAACACAGAGAGTACACAGTCCAGAGAAGAGCCAAGGGCCAAAGTTAGGGTTTTTAGGTTTTCTTTTCACCTTTGTATATTTTTTATTTTCTTTTGTAAAAGCTGAGAGTGGAGATGCTTTCATGGAGGAAGGAATCATACTTGTACTGAGGTGACATCGGTGTAAGTTTTTATTTTTCCCCCATTGTTAATAAAAATCTGCTCGAGGTTGGTTTGTTTTTATTCTTGTTTCATTGTTCTTTATTCTCGCTTTATCTTTGTTTTTCTAATCTTGTTCTATGTCATTGTTTCTCTCTGATGACTTGCAATCCGTGAGACCCGATTGCTTCGAGACTGCCTAGCCAACGAAGATCCCTTGATGGCTTATGGCGACGAACATCCTATACGCCATACTTGCAAATCTTCTGAGAAAAATTAAGTCGTCGCAAAAGGATCGAAGGTAAGTAGGACTGAAGAGGTAGGTGTGTATTTTATAGTCTTTTCCTTTTCTTTTCTTTTCTTTTTTGTAGATCTTCCACAATTCTTTTCTTCACTTCATTGTAAATACCATCCATTGTAAATACCACTACTAATAATAAAAAGATAAAAAAAAAAGAGATAACTTGCTTAACGCTTCCATCGCAGTCCCCCCTGAGGATCACGACCCGCATAGCCCTGCTACCGCGGATTAGAACTGAAACTTGCACATCTATTTTTAAACTAACATATAATATTTTGTGTGCAGGAAATCTCAGTCAACAAATTGGCGCCGTTGCCGGGGAGGGACGGTAAGTTTATCTCTAAAACAAAAATTTAATTTTTAACTAATTCTTTATTCTTTTCTGTTTGCAGGTTTGGAGAACAGGAAACAGAAACAGAGCAGCAGTAAGGACATACAGCAACCCAGTGTCTCTGCCCTCGAAGGCAGAGCACGAGGGCCTGCAAGTTTGCCGCGGAAACGCGGCCAGAGCCGCGGATCCGCGGCAAGTGCAGTGAACTACTAATTCAGTTTTTTGCAGATTGCTGAAATTTGAGATTACTGCTTACTGCTCTATTCTGTTTTGTTCTGTGATATACCTGTAAATTGCTAATAATTCAACAGTAAATCATTGGTTGTTAAAAATAAAAATTGATTAGACGTTTGCATATTAGGCACGTGTCTTTTCAATTATTTTTATTTACTGTTGAAGAGTGCTGGAGACGCAAGGTACGTACGCATTGCATGTAGAATAGGACTCATCTCTTGGTTGATTTTCTGCTTTGAGTGAATCTTATCTGTTATCTTGTACACTTGCACTAATTCATCTTAAGGGCATAACCCATTAACAAGATAAGGTGGGGATTTTCATCACCCTTCCTTAGCCCAAAAATCATATCCCAAGCACTCACTAACCCAAGCCTAACTAAAAAAAGAGTAGACGTTGGCCCTAGGGACACTCGGACTCAATTAGGAGATTATCCTAAGGGGGAACGGTGTTGGAAGTTGACTCCTGCCAAATCAGTGTCTAGGAAGGGGATTGAGGGCCGAAAGCCCGAAGTGTGGTGGTATTTAATTAAGGAACGTCTTTGACGGAAAACCTCCCACCACTCTTGCCCCGACCTGGCTGATTAACTTGTGGTCAAAGTCTACACCCTACCTCCCGTGGACAGTCTAACCAGTTAGGAGTCGTCTAGGTCTAGGTCTACCCTAACTTAGGTTAGAAATTTTTCTTTTTTGTTTGTTTTTTTCTTTATTTGCTTTGTGTGATATGGCCTATAACAAATTTTTTCAATTTTAATGAGGATCCATATTATACACCAACCTCTTATTCGGATATTACCAACCCGGCATATCATAACTTTGACCAACCTAGTGTGCCAGATTGGTCTTATCCGAATCATTACATGCCCCAGTCCCAAAACTATGAACAAGATTGGAATAATCATCACTACTCTTCACAGAGTCAATGGGAATTCAACACCCCTGAGCCATATGGTCAACCACCTGTTCAACCATTATCTTCATATACGTCTTTTCCCACATCACCAAGGTTTCAGTCCTCCATTGATCTATTCGATGGGTTAGAAGAAAAAGTGGATCAGTTGCAAGATAAAATGAATGATCAAATTTCTAGACTTTCAAACATTCTTGAGCATCTTGATAGGAACCAAGAATCATTCTGTTTAGAAGACCTTGATCAAAATTCAATTTCATCACATCAATATGAACTTGCTCAATCCCAATCCTTGGACAAATTGGCTAGTTTTAATTTCAATGAGATTGAATTAGATTATGAATGTGAACCCGATCCCCAACTTTGCGATTCAGTTTCCATCTTCGAATCTATGTTGACTCCAGTATCCTTACCCAATTTGGACCAATTTTCTGAGCCAACATTATTCCCATACCCATAGATCATGAAATTGAATCACCCATTTTTGATGATCATATTGAACTTGACCAATTGTGCAATTTGAAAGTCCCATGGAAAAATTGGTAAGTTCCCATTTTTATGAGATTGAAACTAATGAGATATGTGACCTAGATTCCCAAATCTATGATCAAGTTCAAATTCCTGAATCATTATTGACTCCTGTTTTGTTACCCGACTTAGGTAATATTTTAGAGTCAGTTTTGATTCCCACACCTATCATTCCTGAACTTGAATCACCAACATTGAGTCACATTCCATTGTGGGAAAATGATTGTAGACTTGAGTTTCAATTTCTTGACTTGGACCCACTTCTTGATCCTAGCCCGACTCCTGAACCTTTACTTGATTTGAGTTTCTTTCCTGAGTCGGTATTAGATCCTGAACCTATCATTCTTGAGTCCAAGTCAACCATTTTACCAAGTCACATTCTTTTGTTGGACATAGGTATAGACCATGACTCTGTGATGATTTTTCAGGACTGGTCATGTAAAGGGAGTAAGTTCACGAGAGGATCTTCCATGATCCTATTCATTCTGGGGACTGTAAATATGTAAATAAAAAAGAGGTCAATAAAGGTAGGTCCCGTGAACTATCACGTTATCTTGTTTGGGCCGCATTTCGTGGACCAATTAGACCACCACCGGAACCACCACCCTCAGGTAACTTCCGCCTTCCCTTGTTCTGTTTCATGCATATATGCATTCATTCATACATTGAGAACAATGCATGAGATAAGTGTGGGGGTGGGCTTTACTAACATACTAACATAAGTAGACACTAACAAAATTTGCTAATAAAAAAAATTTTAAAAAAAAAATGTTTATAAAAGGAAATATTTTGACTTATTTTTTTGAAAGAAATCTAAGTTAGTTTTAAGGATTAGGAAAATCATGATTAGGATTTCTAAAAACTTGGTCAAAATAAATAAATTGTTGAATTTTTAAGTATAGGAGGAGAAATTGAATAAGTAGTTAGTCTTAATTTTTACCTTAATGAAATATGCATACCAAATGCATATCTAGGATTCTAAGACAAAGACCTTGTGCCTCATAAAAAAAAAAAAAAAAAAAATCACCAATTAAGCTGATACATGTGCCTCAAGAAGCATAAGTATTCATGCCTAAAGGTGAGTAAATAAAATAAAGTCCTTAGTTTTGGGGCCTAGTTCACTCGAATTTGAGTCCGCGGGGTGTTTTCTCACCTGGTGCCCTAAAGCCAACCGGTTTGGGAGTCATCGACTTTAAGTTCGCTACATGGGTGGATTAGAAAGCCTAATAGAACTAAGAAATATGATATGTGTATTAACACATCTAATAGTCAATTAGTTAGGTATGAGGGCCTCAAGAAGCCTTGATACTTACACAAAAGAAAATTAGATGAGTTATACATGCTAAAAAAATTATAAATAAATTTATTAACACATCTAATAGTCAATTAGTTAGGTATTAGGGCCTCAAGAAGCCTTGATGCTTATACGAAAGAAAATTAGATGAAGTTATAATAATAATAAAGAGGCATGAGAGTCCAAGTTAAAGAATTCCTAGTATAAATTCATAAGGATGCATATGATTTTTGGTAACGAAAAAGACTATATTAGAAATTCAATTTTGATCCTTACTTAAAAATGAAAACAATTTACTTTATAAAGACTAAGTCTAAGAATGAATAAAATGAGAATCCTAAAAACTTATAGACTACTTAGTTTCTTCAAAAGTATTTCAAATATTTTCCTTTTTATGGATTTTGTGGGTGCAATCCGCTGAAAACCCTCACGAGACAACACTCGTCCTCTAGGTTAACCTAGGGGTTAACGGCTTGTTGCACATGCTAAGTGCAACCGTGATTCCTACGAAAGTGAGTTATGTTAGATTAACTTTTCATTTCTTTTTCTTTTTCTTTGTTTTTACTCGAGGACGAGCAAAAAGATAAGTGTAGGGGTGTGATTGGTAGTGAAAAGTGCATTTTTATCATCATATTTACCATCACATTTTCATATTTATTCATTTAATTCTGCACATTTATTAATATTTTGTAATTTATTGTGTGCAGGCCTCGAATTATTAATTTAACAATAAATAAAGCTTAAAAGAGCCCAAATGCCCAGATCCAAGCCCATATTTGAAGCCCAAGAGTCAAAGTGCAAATATCAATTGTCAAAGTGCAATTATGCAAGGGCTAAAGTTGCAATTATTAAAGATGAGGGAAGGATAGAATTCTACCCAACCCTAAACTCTTGCAGGATGAGGATAAAAGCCAAAGAGAGTGCAAAGATAAAAATTCAAAGAATTCGGATTCAGACTGTACACGTTTTAGTGTTTAAATCATAACTTTTGCTACAGTATGCAAATCCGGTGATTCAAGATGATCCAGAAAGAAGACTTGAAGACCTACAACTCTTATGTTGATCAAACTTTCCAATTCAATCCGTAGATAAGCTGATTTCGGCGATCAACATGATAAGAAGTTGCAGGACAGATTTGAATTTCTGGAGATAAGATCTTTTTGGGAGAGTTGTACTAGGACTCTACATCTTCCAACACCTATAAATATCCCTGCAGATGCAACACAGAGAGTACACAGTCCAGAGAAGAGCCAAGGGCCAAAGTTAGGGTTTTTAGGTTTTCTTTTCACCTTTGTATATTTTTATTTTCTTTTTGTAAAAGCTGAGAGTGGAGATGCTTTCATGGAGGAAGGAATCATACTTGTACTGAGGTGACATCGGTGTAAGTTTTTATTTTTCCCCATTGTTAATAAAAATCTGCTCGAGGTTGGTTGTTTTTATTCTTGTTTCATTGTTTCTTTATTCTCGCTTTATCTTTGTTTTCTAATCTTGTTCTATGTCATTGTTTCTCTCTGATGACTTGCAATCCGTGAGACCCGATTGCTTCGAGACTGCCTAGCCAACGAAGATCCCTTGATGGCTTATGGCGACGAACATCCTATACGCCATACTTGCAAATCTTCTGAGAAAAATTAAGTCGTCGCAAAAGGATCGAAGGTAAGTAGGACTGAAGAGGTAGGTGTGTATTTTATAGTCTTTTCCTTTTCTTTTCTTTCTTTTTTGTAGATCTTCCACAATTCTTTTCTTCACTTCATTGTAAATACCATCCATTGTAAATACCACTACTAATAATAAAAAGATAAAAAAAAAAGAGATAACTTGCTTAACGCTTCCATCGCAGTCCCTCCCTGAGGATCACGACCCGCATAGCCCTGCTACCGCGGATTAGAACTGAAACTTGCACATCTATTTTTAAACTAACATATAATATTTTGTGTGCAGGAAATCTCAGTCAACAAGCAGCGACGTTCCGTCCAGAGATAATGGAGGCAATCCAATCAGAAGTCAGGAAGCTTATGACTCCGGCTTTATCAGGGAGGAACAGCATCCCGATTGGGTAGCCAACATCGTCCCCGTCGCCAAGAAGAACGGGAAATTCGGATCTGCATCGACTTTCGTGATCTAAACGAGGCCTGCCCCAAAGACGAATTCCCATTGCCAATCACAGATGTCATGATTGACAATACTTGTGGATTCGAGCGAATGTCCTTTATGGACGGGTTCTCAGGATATAATCAAATCAAGATGTATCCCGATGACGAAAAGCACACCTCCTTCAGGACACCTCTAGGGTATATTGCTACACCGTCATGCCCTTCGGTCTGAAAAATGCGGGGGCAACCTACCAAAGGGCCATGAATGCCATTTTCCATCGGCAGATACGCAAAACGGTGGAATGTTATGTCGACGACATCGCGGTGAAAAGCCGCACTAAAGGTGATCACATAGCAGACCTGAGGGTGGTCTTCGACATCATGCGGGCTCATCAATTGAAGATGAACCCCACCAAGTCCTTCCTGGGGGTAGCCAGTGGCAAATTCCTAGGGTTGTTGTGACTTCCACAGAAATCCATTTGGATCCGGAGAAAGTCCGTGCTATCCAAGAGATGCAACCCCCCAGAAGCCTCAAGGAGCTCAGAGGATTACAAGGACGATTGGCATACATCCGCAGATTCATTTCAAATCTCTCCGGGAGATGCCAACCCTTCGCTAAGCTGATGAAGAAGGGCGTTTCGTTCATTTGGGACGACGCTTGCCAGCAAGCATTTGAGGAGATCAAGCACTACCTCACCCAACCACCAGTCCTGGCGGCTCCGGTATCCGGAAAGCCTTTCCTGGTGTACGTCCGATCAATGGATCATTCTTTGGGAGCTCTACTAGCTCAGAATGATGACCAGGGGCGAGAACAAGCAATCTACTACCTAAGTAGAACGATGATCGGAGCCGAACATCGGTATAACCCGATCGAGAAGGAATGTTTGGCATTAGTGTTCGCCATTCAGAAAATGCGACACTATCTGGTGGGCCAAACCATAAATGTCATATCCAAAGTCAACCCCTGAGGTTACTTATGACAAAGCCTTCTTCACTAAATGGCCGGCTGGCAAAATGGGCCATATTGCTATCACAATATGAGATGCATTTTCTGCCACAAAAGGCTATTAAGGGACAAGCGGTGGCGGACTTCTTAGCTGAACACCCAGATCCCAGGGCAGCCAAACTCTACGAGGATCTCCCAGATGAGGTCGCCGAAGTCTGCCTAGCTCAGACACCGTTCGAAAGTCAAGTATGGCAACTTTTCTTCGACGGTGCATCAAGGGCAAGCCCGAAGGGACACACAGTAGCGGGGGTAGGAGTGGTACTCGTCTCCCCACAAAATTACGTGATTCCCCGAGCTATCTCGTTAACCGAGCCCTGTTCCAACAATGTGGCGGAATACAACGCTCTTTTGATTGGGATGCAATTCGCCGATGAGATTGGCGTTAAAATCTCGAGGCATACGGTGATTCTAAACTCATCGTCAGCCAAGTTCGCGGAGAGTATGAGGTCAGGCATGAAGATCTAGTACCCTACTACAACGCGACAATCCACATGGCCGAGAGGTTTTCAAACTTCTACATCGACCATGTACCGCGCAAGCAAAATGCGCATGCAGATGCACTTGCATCCCTTGCTGCCTCCTTAGCCCTTCCAGCCGGAGCAATGGAGAAGGTATTCGTCTATAGCCACGACCTATACTGCCCAAAAAGTCCCCTCGGAGACTACCAGAGGTCAACGGGAGATCGTCGCGGTAAGGAAACACTTGAAGTGTCAACCGATCCAGAGCTTAAAGACTGGCGATTCCCCTACATTGATTTTGTCTTGTACGGCATCTTGCCCGAAGACACCAGGGAGGCGGCTGCCATCCGAAGGAAAGCCTCCAAATTCTACTACAATGCGATTTCGCGAACATTGTATCGTAGATCGCATGACGGGATCCTGCTCCGGTGCCTCTCATCAAAAGAAGCCCACAAAGTGTTGAAAGAAGCCCACGATGGTACGTGTGGAGCTCATCAACCTGGCCCGAAGCTGGCAAACCGACTCCAAAGATTGGGTTACTACTGGCCCAAGATGGTTGCCGATGCTGTTGCCTATGCCAAAAGATGTCACGCCTGTCAAATACATGGCGATTTCATCCATCAAGCACCAGGATACCTCCACTCTACGACCTCTACCTGGCCGTTCGAAATGTGGGGGATGGACGTGGTTGGTCCTATCAGCCCACCATCATCAAAGGGACATCGGTTCATCCTAGCGATAACCGATTACTTCTCAAAGTGGGCCGAAGCTATCCCTTTGAAAGAGGTGAAATCTTCTAACGTGATCAAGTTCGTGAAACATCACGTTATTTACCGCTTCGGTGTGCCTCGGCGGATTGTCCATGACAATGGACCCCAGTTCATCAGCCAGGCTTTTCAGAGATTCTGCGCCAAGTTCAGAATCCAGAGTGTGTCATCAACGGCATACTATCCGCCCGCTAACGGCCTCGCAGAAGCTTTCAATAAGACTATTGGCAAGCTTCTCAAGAAATTCGTCTCGAAAAGTCAACGGGACTGGGACGATAAGTTGGGCGAATGCTTATGGGCCTATCGCACGACTGTGCGAACCCCAACTAAAGCCACGCCATTTTCCTTGGTGTACGGATGCGAAGCCGTCCTTCCACTGGAAATCCAAATTCCATCTCTTCGCGTCGCCTTGACAGCGGAAATGACAACAGAGGAGAAGCATCGACAGCGACTCCAAGAATTGGAAGCCTTGGACGACAAGCGTCTGCAGGCCCAACAACAAATCGAGCTTTACCAAGCTCGTATCACTAGAGCCTTCAACAAGAAAGTCAAATCCCGAACTTTCAAGAAAGGCGACCTCGTCTTAGCCGTCCGAAGACCCATGGTCATGACGCACAAGACGAAAGGAAAATTCCAACCCAAATGGGAAGGACCGTTTGTAGTAGAGTCAGTCTACTCAAATGGATCGTATCGCCTCATAACCTCAAATGGCGATACACTCATGATGCCAATCAATGGCAAATTCTTGAAGAAATACTATCCCTAGATGGCATTCTTCCACCGATCAAGTTAAAAATACACCTCTGATCGGAAACATCCAACGCCTCCGACGGCTAAGGATAGAGGAAAATGTTGGCTTTTAAGTCCAACATAAGTCTTCGACAACTCATCATGCTGAGGGGAATAGCATGGCTAGCCCAACTCAAACGGTAGTTGGTAAAGGCATGACAAACCCGTTGACAGCTGAGGATTTGCTAAAAATCCTAAGGGACACGTTCCCATTTGATCCGACGCCTCCGACGGCTAAGGATAGAGGAAAATGTTGGCTTTTAAGTCCAACATAAGTCTTCGACAACTCATCATGCTGAGGGGAATAGCATGGCTAGCCCAACTCAAACGGTAGTTGGTAAAGGCATCTCAAATCCGTTGATAGCTGAGGGTTTGCTAAAAATCCTAAGTGGACTTGATTCCACTCTTCCCTCCAAAAATCCCTTACCAATTCTCATCCATAGAATGGTAGGACCACAAAATGCAATCATTACTATGTTAACACTATACCTCTGGTAATGAATACTCTTTGTCAAGTATAAACCTTGCTTGTTAACTCTGCATAGAGTAACAAACTCTCAAATTTGCCAAGTTAACACTATACCTCTGGCACTTCAAATTCCACTTGTCAATTCTCATCAATAGAATGACAGGTCCTCAAATTGCTCCTATCGCAAGCAAATTCTTGTCAAGTTAATATCACACCTCTGACAAAACTACTGTTTAAAGTTAACATTACACCTCTAAGCAGTACATCGAGTGCCTGTCAAGTTAATATCACACCTCTGATAGTCACCTTTCTTCAGACTTCCGTATCGAAGCTGAAATGGACGATGCCAAGTTAACACTACACTTCTAGCATCCGAGTCATCGCTAAGTTCAACAATACACCTATGGCCATGACCTTTCCTCGACTTCTTCGTCTAAGTCGAGATGACCAATGCTAAGTTCAACATCACACCTCTAGCATTACCTCACTGTTAAGTTAAACATTACCTATGACAGTGACATTCTGAGTTAAGTTAATATCACACCTCTGACTCACATCCTTGTCGAGTTAACACCACACTTCTGACAAGACTATCTCCAACCCGTTAAGTTAATATCACACCTCTAACGGTGAAAGCTTTACTAGATTCCTCGCGGGTCTAGTTTCACTTGTTATTCTCTTCAACAGATAACATGTCCACCTAAAGACATTGTTAGGTTAACATTACACCACTGACAATGTTTTATCAAATTCCCCAGCTGACCTTGAATCAAGTCAATCCTAGACACTTGACAAAAGTTCACCTTCTCTGGGAGCACGCATTCACCCTATCACTTTCTTTTATAAAGTGGCGGGTCCACCAAAATCATTCTTTTGCTTCTAAAACAAAACATTCAAGACAACAGAAAGAGGCAAAAAGAAAAGTGTCACTTTTATTCATATCCAAACACATGAAAGTGATACAAAACGCTCTCTTATACAATAAGATTGAGTGTTACAATTAAGGAGTACAAAGAAGTCCCTCTCTCTCTCTGAGGCCGTACTCACTCCTTGAAGCCGCATCTGATCCTAAGTGCATGATGTCTGAAGAAGTGGCGACTGTTGGAACCGGTTGCACTTTGATGCATGACGCCAACTTCGAAAGCGCCCTAGCTGACCAAGCAAGAGCAATGGTGTTCTTGAGGTCCGGTGGCAACAGAAGGTCCTGCAACCCTTCGTTCAGGCGCGTCTCTTTCCCTAGTAGACCATCCAACAAACATGGAGTCACTCTTGGGGTGAGAGAGGAAGTTTAGGAGTCATCACAAAGGATGCCACCCTCCACTAGGTCCAGCGACAGCAGAGAGTCCTGCATTCATCACCATCCCTTTCCCCAGCAGGCCATCCAACGGAATGTCCTTGATGTCACTTCTGGGGTAGGGAGAGGAAGAGGATCTCATCCGCCACCGTAACCGCCGGACCACCCTCGCCGATACTCAGCCTATCCGTCTCTTGCACCAGATCTGAAGAGACCTTGGCGAGGGTTGGGTCCTCGTCAGAGATGTAATATACTCTCTTATAGGTGACGAGGACCATAATATATTCTCTCATAGGTGAACGTTGAACGAGTTCGCCGACCAAGGGCCCAGCAAACCTGCAAGGAACAAAAAGAGAGAATAAGAACAATCTGCAACTTAGTGTAAACAGAGAAAAACTAAGTCAGCAGAGGCGAACGCGGGAATGATCCACGCAGTCAGCCAAACGCGGGAATGATCCATGCAGTCTGCCAAGACGCAGGAATGACACGCGCAGCAAGCCAAACTGTTGCGTCAGCAGAGACAAACGCAAATCAAAACGCGGTCCCATTCTGCGCCTAGGTCAAAGAGCACAAACGCCGAAAAGGCACAGACGCCGAAAATTGCCATCTCCATGAACAGGAGTTGCAAGGTGCGGGTCTGAAACCTTTTTTGGAATTCGTCCAAGGCATTGGCCATGAAACGCGCTAAGGCATAAGCCATAAAACGCGCCAACGCCAAGTGCCAAAGATTCCTGCACGCGCGCGTCGGAGAAGTTCAGGTCTATGGTACAAATTCCAGAAGGAGTGCACCAATGCAGACTCATGAGGGGGTCCAGATGACATGAAGCCAAGGTACAGGCCATGGTAAATCTAAAATGTCATGGTGAAACGAACGGCATACCCGTGGAGACCTCTATCAAGAGTTGTACTCTCTGCACCAGGACGCAAACGCGGTCACAAGGCAAAGAGTTGTTTTCTCCTAAAGAGACCAAACAGGAGCTTAAAAGCCCTGGGTCATCTTCAGAGCCTTCCTCATCCATGGAGACAATTCGCTGAGGAAGATGAAGGTTCTCAAAGCGCTCTCTCTTTCAAAAAACAAAATAGTCCAAAGGCAGGATTGAAGGGAGAAAGGGCGCCCTATTTATAGGCAACTCCTGATAATAGCGATTAATGGCCCCGTAATCTGAACCGCCGGCATTAATAACTGCACAACTGCCAAGATCCAATAAGGGCCGGACGCGTGTAACGCTGCTTCGAGAACCGCCGCTGGCGCTGATCTCCAACCGCCCGCACTGGTTTCTCGTTTAAGAGAATCAATACTCAAGCCCAATCAGCAGCCGACGCGTGGACAACTGCTTCGGGAAACAAAGCGGAAAATCCGCATCTGATATTTAAAGATCACACCAAATCCCTATGACAGGCTGTATGTAACGCCTGGGAGTTTACACCCAGACGCGGATTGAAGAACTATCCACACATCCGCGTCCCAGAAAGATGCCCGCGCGAGTCAAAGTCGCGTCCCCTCAGAGAGCACTTAATCCATTTTTGAATTAAGGGAAAGGCACAAGGCTGCGTCTCCCGCGTCTGCCTGATCCGCTTCCTTCTTCGCAGAAGCAGATCCGCGTTATTCAGAGCCGCGTCTCCCTGAATGAATGCCGCGTCTCATGAAACAATGATGGCCGCGTTTTCCTATGGATTGATGCTGCGTCTTGTCAAAAGGACTGGCTGCGTCTCCCGCGTCTGCCTGATCCGCTTCCTTCTTCGCAGAAGCAGATCCGCGTTATTCAGAGCCGCGTCTCCCTGAATGAATGCCGCGTCTCATGAAACAATGATGGCCGCGTCTCCCTATGGATTGATGCTGCGTCTTGTCAAAAGGACTTAGTCCTGCCTAAGTTCTCATGAACTAAGAACCGCGTCTCACCCTGTGATTGACGCTGCGTTCGGAGGCCGCGTTTTCACTCTATGCTGCGTCTATGCTGCGTCTCATCAAGAAGACTTAGAGCCGACGCCGCGTCTCATTGAAAGAACTTAGTCTTACCTAAGTCTAGCATTCACAGCCAGGTGGATTCATCCACAGCAACGCAAAGAAGAAGGGGATAAAAAAATTTTCATACTTTTATTTCAAAAATGATAAAAGTAGATACAAACACTCTTGGTGAGCAGAGTGTCCTCTTCTTTACAAAAAAAAAGAGGGGAAAAAGAAAAGAAGGCTAAACGTCCTGGCTCGCCAAGGAACGGATTTGTTCCCTGAGATGATGCATCTTGATCTGACGCGCCTTCTCAGCCTCCACCATGGCTTGGACCCGCAGCTCCTCTTCAAATAGGAAGGGTTTTGCAGCCAGCTGCGCTCGCAGAGATTCCACCCTGGAAGAGTGTAGAGACAGACTCTCTTCAGCTCGCGCCTT